>JAPKLW010000115.1:818809-848607 GCA_026898455.1 Plectranthus barbatus | reverse complement strand
CAGGAAACCGATTAAGTATAGTTAAATAATCATTTTTTAACAATACTCCATTCGAATTTTTTGAATATTTAAATAACATTTTTGATTTCAGAAATCCAAAATTATTTTCTTCAATATAATATTATGTTAGGTTTGGGTTTTAGAAATCCAGAATTATTTTCTTCAATATAATATTATATAATGATTAAAATATTATTGTTTTTGAACAGCACCTTACCAAACTCACCAAATTTGGAGTTTTCTATTCCCAAAGTGTCTAAATGTGTCCACAATTTGGATTTTGTGTTAAATGGTGTCTACACTTTTAATTTTTGTAATATAAATGTAAATCACCCGTCCTTAGTGATAGTTGGTCAAAAATACTAAATGCTCTAATACTTCTTGTTGGTCTCAAATGTACAACTAACTAAAAAAATTTACAGTCAATTAAACTATTAGAGTAAGTGTGAAAGGAAATCCGAGTACGGAAGCGTGCGTGTAACTAGGTGGGCCCTAAGTTCAGTTACAAGTTATTTTGTCTTTAAAGAACAATCAGAAATTATTAGAAAACTTATTGATATACTCCACTAGTTGAAGATTGGTGGGTTTCAAAAGTCATAATAAAATCGACAGAAATAAGGAAAGCACTAAATCAACACAAAAGGATTATAGTGTTTCACGATCTCAATATCGTTACGTCCACTCTTCTTCATGTCACCAGGAAGGAAATCCACTATTCATAATTGTACTCACTTTGCAACTTGAAACTTCTGCAAAAAGTCACTTAGTCTTATCTATGCAGTGGCATAAACACCGAGAGTTTCTTAGAGAGACATAGATCTGAGAAGAATAATCATCATCTTTAAAATAGAAGTCTTCCTTTTTGTGTTCACCAAAGAGTATATATATCTTTAACATTTGAATTTCTCCACTTGTAAAGATAGAACTGGCTCCTTGCTTTTGCAGGTAAACATTGGCATGCGAAATATACTTTCAAGTAGTTTTCCGTCCATTTTGGTAGACATAAAGTCTTATTGATGCCAAGTACGACTTTGACATTCAAACCTCCAGCAACAGTCGTCTACCAGAGTTTCAATTGATACTACATTTTGAAAGGACCTTCTCGACTTGGTAATCTGACATCACTTGATGAAGGACCTTCTGTCTTTATGACTAAAACTTTTGGTTTCATAATCGTTGGCTTCATCAGTTATAGTTATAAGTTGAGCTTGATCTTCTTTTTAGTTCGTTAGTTTTTTAAGTTATTTGTTGGTTGTGCCTGAACTATTAAAATACTTGGACTGAAAGAGAGTATAGTCAAAGATAAACACACCCTTAATCAATTATATATAACAATTATTACTAACTCGATAACTTTTGATATTCCATCAAAACATCAAAACACCCATCACCTCAATAACAAAATCATATTATTGGCCAAACCAATGGCAAACAATCAAATGAGAAAAATAGTAAAATCGTACGATGCCGAAAACCAAATTACAACTAAAAGGTATTATAACTTAACCATATTATATTCTTTTAAGTGATTGAAGGTTCAAAGATCAAATTCTCTTTAACTTCAATTTGATATTAGAATTCATTTTTTTAAAATAAAAATATCAAATAAATTCTTGGTTCTAAATTTTTGTATAGAGGATGGTGAAATACGTTGTTATGTTATAAACTGGCTAGGACTCACTACAAGAAAAAAGCTCATCGACAACACTGAAAAGACAACGGTTTCGGCTTGAAACCGTTGTTGTAGAGTGATATTAGCCTAAATCGTTGTCGTAGAGAATCTTAAAACACAAAACGACAACGGTTCGACTTTACCGTTGTTATTTACGTGTTGTTAATTATATAAAAGACAACAGTTTGTTGTAAGCGTTGTTATTTTAGTGTTGTGTTATTATTTACAATTAAATTTAATTAAAATCTAATATCCTAATCTACCAAAATCAAAAAACCTATATAATTCCCCCAAATTACATAAACCTAAATCCCCAAATTACTACCCTTTTCTCAATTGCCGCTACACCCATCGTCGTCCTTCCCCCACCCGACCTCCGCTGCACGCTGCGCCACCCACCGTTGTCCGACACCAAAGCTGCGCGCCCTCATCGTCGACCCACACCCAAGCGCCGTCCTCACCCTCGCCCCTGAACCCTAACGGCGATGCCATAGACGTGGCCATCTCCCCATCTCCACGGCTCACATCCCTGCCCGCGGCTGCACCCAGTGAGCCGGCCAGACGCCATCCAGTCTACACTCCCTCTTCCTCTCTCTGTCTCTCTCCGCCCATCTTGTTCATCTCTTAGCCCGTTTGGCTCGGTAATCACTTCTCATTGATTATATAGTCTATCAGATTCGGAAGTTACTCATTTCATTATACTCCAGTAAATAAGAGTCATGAATGGTAAATCTCTAATATGTAAAGGAGTCATAGGTTTCTTGTATTTTTCTTGCTATTTTGTATTATTATTGTCTTTCCTTACGTGCATAGCGACTAGCTTCATATGGCCGTTCGCGTTTGAATAAACGTACTCTGTGTGAACAATATGAACTTACAGTGAGTTTCAAACTTTACAAAGCATAATAATTAGCTCTATTGCAGTCAGCTTGTGGGTCCTGGATTATATGATGAGCTTCGAGGAGTGGCTACTGGTACTTTGAGGCTTTAAGTATTCCGAGTCGAGTTTCAAGAAAATGCTGAGACTTCTATATCATATAATTCTTTGACAATTCAAATCATGCTAGATAAATTAGTTAATAATCTAGGAAGGATTGCCATAAGTCATTGTTGCAAAGTAGGAAGCAAGAAATTGACTATGGTGATGCAGTATCACAATTCATTCTTTCTGGAAGAGATTGTTGAATGAAGCTTCACTATGATTTGTTTGTGTAAATATTGGCAGTGCACGAGGTGGTCGGGTTGCAGGGCTGTAAGTTTCAGAGCCTTTATCATTTCACGGTTGGGTTTTTGGGCACAGAAGCAACAAAATAAAAGAAAGACTCCTAAGTGGATTATAATCAAGGTATGTTTGTAACATATGAAAGTCTTAGAATGAAGATTAATTAACAATTAATAAATTCAAACATAGGATCCTAAACAACCAGATGGATTACAATGTGGATACTATGTGATGCGATACATGAGAGACATTATTGAGGCTAATGGTGGTGAGACAATCAGTTCGCTACAATCATTGGTATCATTGTTTTGGTTTTGTTTTTTATTTTCTCTACTATGTTTATGTTATTATTTGTTTGCTCTCATGGAGTTTGTTATAATTATTAAGCATGTTATTGAAGTTGAGTTTCAAAAAATAGAAAGAGCATTGAATGATGGTTGGTAAAATGTTGATAAAGATATACAAACTGTTTATATATATATGATTCCTCTCATGGTTTTGAAAGTGTGGTTATATGCACATGCTTCAGGCTATGCTACATGTATATCATTAATGTTCATATTATTTTAATCTATATATTTTTTGTTATTTTGTTTAACAGTTCAGTAACAGTTACTCCTCTGAGGACATTGACGTCGTGCGCAAAGAATGAGCTGAATTTATTCAAAATCGTTTTTGATGGACATATGTTTATTTTTAATTTTAGGATATTAATTGACGTACAACTGTTTCCTTTGTATTTTGTAGTTTTGTATTTTGGGAATTAAAAGATAAATATTTTTTTGTATTTTGGATTTATTAATGGTAATTTGTGATTTGAATTTCATTATTCAATTATATTATTTTGTTTACAAACAGATTTTAAAAAAAATTCTACGACAACAGTTTAGAACCAATGTCGTTTACATTCAAAAACTGTTGTCGTAGTTGTAAAAGCGTTGTCGTAGATATATGTACAACAACGGTTTAACAACCGTTGTCGTAGAGTGCATGAAAAAGCGTTGTCGTAGAGATATATACAACAACAGTTTGTTGACATCTACGACAACGGTTAAAAAGCGTTGTCGTATGTATCTACGACAACAGTTAATAGCCGTTGTCTATTAGCGTACTTTTTTTACCCCTACGACAACACAACCTACAACAACAGTCAAAAATACCCTACGACAACAGTTATAAACTGTTGTCTATCAGCTATTTTGTTGTAGGGGCTTCAGGATTTTAATTATGTGATGATTTTGAGAAACGGCGACATTAGTACAATTTATTATCATATATTCAGATCTAAATTAAAATATATACATATCAATATATAAAACTAAGATATATATATAGTATGTTAGGAACTAAGGATTTGTTTTCTTCTAAACTCAATGTTTTGATATGTCAAAAGTCATCTTAGTCAGTTTTTCAATTTCTAGAGTTCTAAACACTATAATACTTGTATAAGATTAATCGAGTTGTAATGGAACTTAGGCTGAAGACCAGCAAAGGAGATGCTCGAGAACTGACAAACTGCATGCCTTGAAACTTAGTCTTACAACAACTATAGCCTTGACCAAAATTGAGTTTGGGTACTTAGTATAGGGTTTTCCATACTGACCAGGAGAAGTCAGTATGAGGGCTTTTCCGTACTGGCTAGAAGAAGTCAATACGAGGGTTTTCCATACTAATCAGGAGAAGTCAATATGAGGGCGTTTTCCTTACTGATTGTGGACAGTCAGTATGAGGGTTAACCATACTGACTATGGGAAGTCAGGGCTAGCTATGCTGGCAGTGGAAAGTGAGAATAAGACCTCTACCTTTAAAGTTAAAGCTATTCAAAAGATATCAAAGCTCGGTCAGACTTAGGCATATTCATGCCCAAGTGAAAGTCAGTACGAGGTTATCCAAAACTTAGGTTCCTCGGACTGAAACTTTGTCTAACATAAAGTTAGTGTATTGCAAACTCACATAGCATAGCAGAGCAGAAGCAGACCTACGGCATGGCCTATGAATGGACAACATCTTCCATAAGTCTTAACGTCTGGATTTATGTGTCTAACAGACAGAAATTCAAAATTCTAAAGAAAGTCCTTTATAAATAGGATTGCATCTCAACCTTAAATGGTTACGAAGTTTGTACAAACTAAAGAAGTCGTCACACGAAAAAAAAGCATTCTTCTAAGCCATCTCTCAGCTCAAACTCTCTGAGTTTCCGTGTTTCTTAACACGAGGTTTGAGTCTCTGACTCAAGTTATTACTCCGTGCTATCTTCTCCTAGCACGAGGCTGAGGCTCTCAAGCTGAAGCCTTTCTTTGGTGAATATATCTTTGCAAGATATATTCATAGCAGTAATTTTCCTACTCTGGGATACTGATTCTCACGGGCGTATGCCAACAAACTGAGTTCTGGGAAGAACAACAAACATCTAACCACCAGGAAGGAGGTTGTGGGGTGTCATCCTCACTTCAACCTGAAGACTAAACCTACAAGGAGTTCCTAGGCGAGTGCCACAGCTGACCGAATGACGGAGGTGCCGACGGGCTGTGTATAGATCATTAGGAGACTTGTACTTACTTAGTGAATTATTCGGACCTTGGGTGTGAAGAGTGGATGTAGGATATTTAGATCCGAACCACTATGAATATCGTGTGTTCTTTACTGCTTTATTTATATTTCTACCTTGCTTAGTTTCGCAAACTGACTTTTAAAACCTTCAATACTTGTCCAATTATTGAAGAGTATGTTTTCTGAACAAGTGCAACTTTATTTACTTTTGCTTCCGCTGCATATACAAACCTTCCGCTACACATATTTGCACTCTTATTTTGGGACCAATAAGTGGTATCACGCCCCAAGGTTCTTAAAGACCAAGGTTGTGTTGAGTCACTTAGGACCAAATCTTTAATTTATGCACTCATGTTTTTATGTTTGTGTGTATTCAAGCTTAGGTACGCAGAGATGGCACAGATTGCATAGCTTCCAAAGTATTCATCACAAAACTTTGAGATATGGAAGAAGCGCTCATTGATAATGCTAAAGAATCTCCACCCAGAGATAGTTGAGGTTCTATCTACCGGACCACTAAATATCACCAAAGTGAATACTCAGCTCGGAGGAGCAGGGGGTCAGGTGATAGTGGAGAAACCTTATGCATAATGGATGAATGACGACAAAGTTCGTTTTCAATTGGATCCAGTGGCCATGGAGCTTCTCCTTCAATCCCTACAAGATCCACTAGTTGTTAAGGCTCTCGAGCACAGCAACGCTAAGAAAATGTGGGAATTACTTGGCACTCTCAGCCAAGAGACAACTTTGATGAAGCAAAATAAGCTTCAAAACTGTGTAGATAAGTATGAATCATTTCAAATGCTTCCTAGTGAAAATATTAAATCAATGGAAGCTAGATTTAATGCTATTATTTGTGAGCTAAAAAACTTGGGGAGAACATATGAGATTGCAGATATGAATACAAAGATTCTTTCCAAGATGCCAAAGGAAGATTGGTTCGTCAAGGCCACCAGCTTAAAGGAGAAGGATCTCTTAAAGATGACGACCAAGGACGTGTTCACCCAGCTACAAGCCCATGAGCGGGACTTACAAATGGGGAATGGGAACAAAGCAGTGCGGAATGTCAGCACGCATACAGAGGAAGATGTTGTCTTTTTTGCAAAAAGAGAGTTCAAGAGAAGGCCTCAAAAGCCTTACCAAGCTGACAGAGCATCCGGACAGACATCTACATCAAAATCAGCTCCAGCACCTTCCTACCAGAAGAAAGAGGAAGAGATCTCGATTGAAGAGCTTGAGGAGCAGATGAGGAAGCTGACAAGACTTCTTGAGAAAGCCAAATCTAAAAAGGAAGGTTCACAAGCCAGTGAACTGAAGTTCAAGGAGAGGCCTTCCAAAGCTTGTTTTGAGTGCAACTCTCCAGATCATCTCAAGTACAAGTGTCCACTGGTTTCGAAGGAGGAAAGGGAACAATTGCAAAGGCCATGCTTTCCAGAACTAAGGTGCCAGATATCTCAGATAATGATAATGGATACAACACATCAGATGATGAGGCCGTGGACGAAGCCTTCCTGGTGCTGATGGAAAAGCTTGGGGAAGAGGAAGAAATTGAAGCTGATTCCACTATCCCGGTACACATCACTAACTCAGTTTCTATTCCGGTAGCATGCATTAAAGAGGACTTTGAATCTTATTGCTCAGATTTAGAGGATGTTACCCTAGAAGCTTTAAATAGAGAACTTTCAAAATTTTAGGAGTTAAAAATTGTTTTGGCTGGTGAAAAAGTCTCACTAAAACTTAAAGTTTCAAAACTGACTTAGGAGATCCAATGATCAAAGTTAGTAAGTAACGAGCTCGCCAAACTTAAATAAGAGCATTGTACCTTACTTGAATCTTTTAAATCTCTTTCTGAAGAATGCGAATCTCAAAAACTGAAAATTGCTAGTGATCAAAAGCTTATCTGTTCTTTTTACACTAGTGCTAGCAAAGTTTCAAAAGCTCTATGTTTACAAAGAGATCCATCTGACAAGATAGGTCTAGGATTTTTTTTTAAATATTTTGAGCAATCATGCATCAACTTCTAAAACTAGAAATATTTCTAACCATCACTTTAAGAAGGATTCTAGTTTAGAAGTGAAGCTGTTAGGTAAAGGAGTAGTTAGTATGGACAAGGACTCCTTAGTGGCCAATCAGGATAGAAAGGGAAAATCAGTTTCAAAACTGACTCCAGTACCCAAGCCTAAAAAGGATTTGACCATTAAGTCGAATAATCCTGAGAGGAAGCCAGTTATGCCTAAGAAGTGGGTGAAGCAGAATGTTCCTAATGCAAGGAAACCCACTTCAACAGTTAAAATTGGACTTTAGAGAAAGTCAGTTTCATTTCTGGATTCTAAAAATCTGAGGTTTTTTACTCATAATTTGTATGAGAAGAGAACTTATCCGTATAGGATGGACACCTATGCGAGGTCTGAGTCCAATCACGTTTCTACTTTTAGAACTAGGAAGATTGTACACTCCAGACTAGGTTTCCGAGAACCCAACCGAAACTTAGTTTCGAGAAAGTCAGTTTCTAGGAAGTTAGTTCCTAGAAACTCAGTTTCTGGCAAGGTTTCACACACTCAGTCCATTCCTTCAAAAATGCATAGAAATAACATTAATTATCTAAAGAGGAAGATAATAGGAGAGGAAGTTGTGACACTTAGTTTTAAGGTGAAGCAAGTATGGATTCCCAAAGGATGGATCCATAAGAACACTGCAGGACCCACAGAAACACGGGTACCTTTAGTCTAACCTTATCTATTTTGCAGATACAGGGTCACCAAAGTCAGCTCAAAAGAAGAAGAGAGCATGGATTTTGGACAATGGATGTTTAGCTCACATGACCGGAGTGAGAAATCTCCTTACAAAACTGAACATGTCAAGAGGACCAATAGCCAGTTTTGGAGATGACTCTAAAAAAATTGTTATTGATAAAAGATGCTTAGAAAATGCTGAATAAAACTGAGTACGAGCTCTCAGTTTTGTTGATGAACTTAAAGAAATTCAGTTGCTGATTAAAACTGAGTTCAATTCTTAGTTTTATAGACTTGGTGTGATAATCAACATGAAGACTTCATACTTAGCCAATATTTGAAGAATTCTACTTAAAGTGGTGTCTACGCAACATAGTATGAAGATCTTCACATACTCAATAGCAGAGGAAGTGTCACCCGAGGCATCCAACAGAAGTCGAAACATACTTCAACTTAGTTTCCTCTAACTTGCTAAAAAAACCAAGTTCTGGTTTTGACACTTAGAATGTTTCCTGAAGGAAGGATGCGGAATTAAACTAAGTTCCAACTCTCAGTTTAGAAACTGACTCTTAGTCAGTTCGGAAGTTCGAAAGGCTAGATCTCAATTTCCAAGGTTTATTATATCTGATACGATGCATTTATTGCTAAACAGGCGGCGATGAATCTTTCCATGCCACGTGGAAAGGTACCTTTCAAGTTAGATCAGTCACAAATGATCTCAATCAACGGCTCACCTCAGTCATTGATCTCGTATTCATTGGCTTATTCTCAACCATTCGATGCAAACCCTTTTTGAGTATTTATTTATTCAATATATCGATGGTAAAAGACTTCATCATTTTTCGATTTTCATCCTCTCAAAAGCTCTCAAACCTTCATATTTTTGAAATCTCCTTTCGCATTCAATCCTCCAACACACATTCCCTCATTTATTGTTAATCATAGACCATCATTCATTTCTCCAAAAAAACCAAAAACATTTCAGACCCTAGCCAAGGACACATCCACATCGGGCTAAGAGCAGCAACCTCCTTTCGAATGCATTGATAGATCATATTCAGAAGTTGTAAGGCTTTTCCAATCGGAACCAAAGAAGCTTTCGACAAAACAGAGGAGAGTGGCTCAAGTAACAAAAGAAAAGATTCTATACATAAATGGCTTAAAGGATGACTGCCTTGATCTCCCGAAGTTGGGTCGCAAACTTCAACGAGAAAAGTTGGCCTCCCTTCAAAGAGGTTTCATCCATTTTTTGTAGCAGAGTTTTATGTGAATGTCGTCATCGACAAGCACCAGAGATTCTTAACCACGCATGTGACAGGTGCTGAAATTATTGTCTCCCCTGTTTTGCTCAGTAAGATGTTCAATCTTAGACATAGAGGCACAAAGTTTCATCGCTATTATCAAGGAGTTGATATCAAACGACTCCGGAAGATAATGAAAGAATATTGGCTCAAATGGAAGCTTGAAGATGTCTCCACATCCTTTAAGATAAATCACAAGACAAATGAATTTGATTCATTTGATTCATTCTACAAATATCTTGCAGATATTGTCATTAAGATGTTGCAGTGTGAAATGGGGTCGTTTTCGGAGATGAGTAAGAAAAATTACTCTCTTCTAATGGCCATTGATGATGAAGCCAAAGGTGACTGGGCAACGTTTCTTTTTGAAAGGTTCTTGGATTATGCTGGAAGGACAACTACAATGGAGGAGATGGGACAGTTCTCTACTGGCATCAGATTCGGTTTAAAAATCGGTTTTCTTCTCGAAAGGTTACTACCTGTGGTGGATGATGGTGAAGCACTGGACTCTACTGATTTCATTACGTTCAGAGCAGAAGTGAGAGCGCCAACTGAGACTATTGAAAATGATGACGATGATGATGGGGATCAAGGAGAAGGAGATGAAGTTCAGTCTGCTGCCTAACATGAAGAACACTTACAGAAGGTCATGGAGGATCTTCCAGATTAAACAAGACTTGGTGAGGAACCTTCTCATCAGGAACAAAAAAGAAGAAGATTGGTCAAAACATTTTCAAATGAAGGACCTTCTCAGCAATCTCAGACACAATCGCGCCCATTTTAGGGGCTTCGATTTCATGGAGGTCTGATCGCTGTTAAATTAAACATATTTATTATAATATAGCGATGCAAATAAATTTATAACCCAAAGGAATGTCGAACCCACAGGGATAGTGCGACGAAATTATTTCATGTACTGGACATAGTTTATCTTTTCGTTGTTTGAGAAATCCAAAATTGAGAGAGGGTTTTGTTTTAAAATCAGAAAATAACTTTGAGAAAAATCGAATAAATAAAAGCACATATCCTAGGGAATTCAACCAATCCAATTAACATGCATAAACAATCAATCCAAACCCAAATTAATATTTTGGTGGAAAATCTGATATTTTGGAATCAATTCCTTGGTTAGGCAATTAAAACCTAGATTACTAGAAAGTGAGTTTTACATCTCGGTCTCAAGAACACAAACTAGTCAATCTCAATAAAAATACAGATTTAAAACCCTACAATCAAATCTTCTTTTTAGGATAGAAAACAATTGTATCAAATTATAATTTTTTGTTATTAATAATCTCCTCTCGGTCTCAAATTAATAACTATAAACCTAATTCAATTTTCATCTCTCGATCCTTCAATTGAAAATAGATTTTGGATTGAAAGCCATATAATTTGAACCAATTAATTAGGGTTTGGAATTAATCGAATTAAAACATGCTAAAGAGAATGGTGAAAACCCTAGAACCTGTTAGGGTTTCTAACCTAACATATTAAAAACAAATATTGAAATAAACATATTGGAGCTTACTTGATTCATAATGAAAACAGGTCCTGAACTCTTCAATGTCTTGAATCCAAAGTAACAATTAAAGTAAAGAGTACTAGAAAATTAAAATGATTAAATGCTGAAAATTAAAGTAAAAATAATTAGGAATTGAACATTATTTTCGAGCCACCTAAGGCCTATTTATAGGGGAGGAAATTGAATCTCCAAAAGGTAATACACTTGAGAAGGAAAATCCCCAATTTGTGATAATTTTTCCTTTCTGGACTTCTGTGTTGATCGACACAGAATGTGTCGATCGACACACATGCAAGTTGACATCCAGGTAAAGGCCTTTATGTCGATTCATCCCTCCAGCTTTCGTGTCGATCGACACCGGCGGTGTCGATCGACAAACATGCATGTGTCGAGCCTTCTTCTTCATGCCTTCCTTCAATCGACATCTAACCTCTGTGTCAATCGACATGCACCACGTCGGTCGACATAGAGGTCATGCTTCAGGTTTTTGGCATGTCTTCCAACTCGGTTGACTTCCCATGTGTCAATCGAAGCAGCAACTCTATGTAACTCAGCTCCTTTCAGTTTTTGCTCACTTTTAGCCTCAAATACCTAATAAATTGAGAACTACAAGCGTAATATCCTCTATAAATAGTTCATGCTCGATTATTGACTAAAAAGTAATGTAAATCGATAAAACAATAAAGAAAACAAAGCGATAAGTGAGGAAAAATACGAACTTATCAAGGTCGTATTTCTATACCAATCCCCACTAGAATAGACGCAGAATCAGTGCAACCCCTAATACGGAGAAAGGGAAGACGAGAGGTTGATGTGAAGAAGAAGAAGAAGAAGAAGAAGAGTTGCTAATGCTAATGCACAAAGAGAGTTGGCCGATGCGGAGGCAAAATGTCATGATATGGAACAAGCTTTGACTCTGTCTGCTCATATCACTGTTCATCAGAATGCCAACAGATTCACTCATTTGATCCACACTATCACATCTGGTGGTAAAAAATTAGGTCATGTTGTTAAGGTAATGTGGATAAGTAATGAAGTCTTAGGGAAAATAGAGGTCCAACGTAAACAAGAGGAACAAAGAAGGTTGTATGAGGAGGAACTTTAGCAAAAAAGGGAAGAAGAAGCTCGCTTAATACAAGTAGCGGTGCAAAAATGCAAAGAGTAAGAAAAAGAAATGCATCGGCTTGCTGAGATAGAGAAGACAAGAGTTGTTGCTGAATTAGCACGCACGGTTAAAGAAAAAGAGGAACAAACTTCTTGCAGTTGTGTCCAGTGTACCTAAATCTTCAAGCCAAATCTCTGGAGGTGATGTTGTGCAAGTCACTATGCTGAATCAGATGAACGCCAGCTTCCAAGACCAACTTGACACACTTGTTGCGAGGTTTGATCACAAGCATGCCAAGTCTCAGGAAAATCTATCTTCTGTCAAAGCTACTGTCTCGACCCTTCTTGAAATTGTCACGAAGGGGGAAGAAGACAAAAAGAAAGAAAAGGAAGCTGAACAGAAAAGAAGGCAGGAGCAAAATGACATTCTCTCTCAGATCATGGCTAAACTTTTCGGACCGAAATCATCCACCTCTAATCCTCCCCCATGAAATTCTACTTATATCTTCTCTCACTGAATTTACTTTATGATTGACTGTGGATGCTATATTTTTTTTTGGATGGATTCTGGTTTCTGATGATGATTCTCTAACGAAAGTTTGATTTGATAAATTATATCTCACAAATTAAGGGGGGAGATCTCTTCCCTATGACAGAACAAAGGACTCGCATATTGAGTAGTGTCGTTGTAAACTAAGTATGCAATGCTTCTTTTTTCTGTCTCCTTAAGTGGTTTTGACAATATCTAAAAGGGGGAAATTATTAGGAACAAAGGATTTATTTCCTTCTAAACTCAATGTTTTGATATGTCAAAAGCCATCTTAGTCAGTTTTTCAGTTTCTAGAGTTCTAAACATTGTAATCCTTGTATAGGATCAATCGAGTTGTAATAGAACTTAGGCTGAAGACCGAGCAAAGGAGATGCTCGAGAACTGACAAACTGCACACCTTGAAACTTGGTTCCACACTTAGTATAGCCTTGACCAAAACTGAGTTTGTGTACTTAGTATAGGGTTTTCCATACTGAAAAGGAGAAGTCAGTATGAGGGCTTTCCCGTACTGACTAAAAGAAGTTAGTATGAGGGTTTTCCATAATGACCAGGAGAAGTCAGTATGAGGGCAATTTCCATACTGACTGTGGACAGTAAGTATGAGGGTTACCATACTGACTATGGAAAATCAGTATGAGGGCTTGCTGTGCGAACCTTGGGAAGTCAGTATAATGCCTCTACCTTTAAAGTTCGAGCTATTCGAAAGATTCTGAAGCTGGGTCAGACTTAGGCATATCCATGCCCAAGTGAAAGTCAGTACGAGGTTATCCAAAACTTGGGTTCCTCAGACTGAAATTTTGTCTGACATAAAGTTAGTGTATGATACACTAACATAGCAGAGTAGAAGCAGACCTACGGCATGGCCTGCGATTGGACAACATCTTCCATGAGTCTAACATCTGGATTTATGTGTCTAACGGGCAAAAATTCAAAATTCCGGAGAAAGTCCTTTATAAATAAGACTACATCTTAACCGTAAATGGTTACGAAGTTTGAATGAACTAAAAAGGTCGTCACACGACATAGAGCATTCTGCTAAGCCATCTCTCTGCTCAAACTCTCTGAGTTTTCGTGTTTTTTAACACGAGATTTGAGTCTCTGACACAAGTTATTACTCCGTGCTATCTTCTCCTAGCACGAGGCTGAAGCTCTCAAGCTGAAGCTTTTCTTTGGTGAATATATCTTTGCAAGATAAATTCATAGCAGTCAGTTTCCTACTCTTAGATACTGATTCTCACGGGCGTATGCCAACAAACTGAGTTCTGGAAAGAACAACAAATGTCCAACCACCAGGAAGGAGGTTGCGGGGTATCGTCCTCACTTCGACCTGAAGACTAAGCCTGCAAGGAGTTCCTAGGCGAGTGCCACAGCTGACCGAAGGACGGAGGCACCGACAGGTTGTGTATAGATCGTGAAAAGGCTTGTACTTAGTGAATTATCCGGACTTTGGATCTAAAGAGTGGATGTACGATATATAGATCCGAACCAGTATAAATATCATGTGTTATTTACTGCTTTATTTATATTTCAGTCTTTATTAGTTTCGCAAACTGACTTTTGAAACCTTCAATACTTGTCCAAGTATTGAAGAGCATACTCTGTGAAACTGACTTAACAACGGCAAACTGATGAGCTATTTCTAGCAGCAAGCAAATAGTTTTTACACCCTAAGGTGGTCGACCCCACAAGGACTGTGCAACGAAAAACCTAGAACACTAGCTGTAGTTTTAAGAGCATAAATGTTTGAGGAGTTTGAAATAGGGGTTTGTTTGGAAATTGAAAAATGACAATGCAATAAAATAAAGGGTTTTGAAAACAATAAAGAAAAGCATAGAACCTAGGGCAGGTTATCTAATCATCAACATACAAATATCAATCAACTCAGCAATAGGGAAAACATATATTTTTGTAGATTTAATTCCTTGGTCGGGCAATTTAAATCCAAGATTATTAATTAGTGACTATCTCCTCTTGGTCTCAAGAACACCAAATTAATCAATCTCATAATTATCTAATTATTCCTATGTAGGTTTCTTCCTTTTGAGACAGATAACAAACACAATTAATTCTCCCTTCCTGTTAATAATTTTCATCTCTCGATCCATCAATTATTAACTACAAACCTAGATCTCGATTCACCTCTCGGTCCTTCTTTCAATCTAGATTACAAAATTAAATTAGAGAATTAATCTATGCTTAGAGTGTTGATATCAATTAACATGCATCACAAAAGAAATCATAACCCTAGAACCTCTTAGGGTTCTAGCCACAAAACATGACTAGGATTAAAGCAAAAATGTTATAAATTAACTTACAAATAAAGAGCAACCTTGAATGTCTTGTAAAAACTCCAAAGCTCAATTATTCTAAGTGCAAAACTCCATAAAAACTAGCCTAAATTTTGTGCATAAGGTAGAGTATTTATAAAGGAGAGAAAAGACCTAACTAGGTATTGGCTAACATAGCAAAAACTGCCAAAACAGGCAAAAATCTCCAAATCGAGCCTCTATGTCGATCGACAGCCTGTCTGTCGATCGACACAACCTCCAAGTCAAAATTCTGCAACTTTGTTCTCCCTGTCGATCGACAGAAATGCATTTCTCAATCCCTTTCTTTGCAGTCTGACGGTTTTGGCCATAACTTTTGCTCCCGAACTTCGATCGACCCGATTCCAGTTGCGTTAGAAAGCTAATTCAAAGATCTTTCTCTTTCCATGATCCATTAGCTCAGATTCCACGTGTGGAAGAATTCGTGACTGTTTCTTTGAACATCATTTGCTTTCGGTATAGGTTTCCAATGAATTGGGCTAAAACCTGCAAAATCTTACCATGACAAGCATAACACCCTCTAAAATAGTCTCATGCATAGAAATAAGTAAAAATATAATAAAATGTACTTGAAACAATGGAGAAAAATATAGATAAGTTTGTATAAATATGATCTTATCAAAACCCCCCAAACTTGAATACTTGATTGTCCTCAATCAAAGAAAAGAAAGAAAAGAAATCTCAAGTAGTTGAAAGTGCAATGACTCACAAGATTCATCACAATCAAAGATCGTCAATCCACATCACACAAGTAATTTGAAAGAGATAAGAAATCCATCAACTTCGGAAGACTCACAAGGACGTGTATCGCTCAATCAAAGAAAAGAAAGAAAAGAAATCTCAAGTAGTTGAAAGTGCAATGACTCACAAGATTCATCACAATCAAAGATCGTCAATCCACATCACACAAGCAATTTGAAAGAGATAAGAAATCCATCAACTTCGGAAGACTCACAAGGACGTGTATCGCTCAATCACACAAGTGTTCGGGTTTCAATGAAAGCACTTACAACATGTATGAAGAAATTTTTACCATAGGCTTGCAAAAGTTCTAAAATCTCCACTGCTCAAATGTGCACACAATTCAAGAATAAAAAAGGACTTTGATTAGGTTGTAATGTAAGCTTTTGTGAAAGGTAGGGAAATATGGCCAAGTGACTCAAAATTAACTCAAGTGTGTCCACCTCAACAATCTTAATTCACTTTCTAATGATATCTACCCTTCTCCTCAAATATTATAATTCAAATCAAGACTCTTTCCCCTTTTTTTTTCAAGCTCTCTTTTCGAATCCCTTATACCCTTTCAAAAATTAACACATGATTTCATACATAGGGCTTATGAGAATTCTAATTTATTTTGAGCTATACAACCTTCCATCTTTTATTCACCACTAATTACAATTTTCTTTTTCACAACACATACTGAACCACCCTTTCTTCCATCAATCTCATAGACAAGACAAAAAAATGGATTTAGGCACAATGGGGCATACTAGGGATAATTTCAACATATGAAGGGACAGTGTTTAGGATTGGGCAAACAAAGACGACCTAAGATCATTTTCTATCATTGTGCACACTATGCAGTCTCGAAACAGATTAAAAGCTAGTTCTAGAGAAATCAAAACATACATGCGAATCTCACATGAACAAAAATAAGGCTCAAATCTCACTTGGGTTCAAATATTTCTTCCTTAGTCAACTTCAATCCACTCAAACATCATGCAAGTGTAAGTTTCAATCAGACCCTATCATGCGGTATTCTACATTCATAGGCAAATGAACCACAATTGAAATCAAATCAACTTATCAAAGATCGATTCCAAACTTTACACATAATGCAAGAGGGTTCAATTACTCAATAAAAATTTTCCTCACATAATATCTATAATTTTTTTCTAGGCATAAATTTAAACACACCAAATCAAATAAATGCAATTAAAAATAAAGCAAGTAAAGGGATAGATAAGTTCGAATTTCTTGTCCACATCCCCCAAACTTATTTCGAACTCAGAGAGTAAGAAAAAGTTTGAAAATCAGACAAGAAACAAAACTTGTACCTGACTGTTGATCTCAGACATCAACTTTTTATCCACCGGAGAAATCAGCGCTGCGCGATGAAGAAATCGGTGATTCTAGCACTCTGTGTCGATCGAAAGGGGCCTTGTCGATCAAAACAGAGGTCGATCCTCCACTGTTCAATTTTTTTTATTTTTTTTTCGAAAATAACATAAAATAAATGCAAAACAGAAATTTGAAAATAATGTTAAACATAGCAATGGAAGGAAAGACGATAATTGAAAAGAAAACAACGGGAAATGAAATGAAAACATATAAAAGTGGGGTTACCTCTCAACAAGTTCTTTAGTTAATGTCGTAGCTCGACGATACCTCTTTTCAGAACCAGGGCGGGCTAGAACGCACTTGCCTTTCATTGGAATCCACCATATAGACCTACCGATCTTGGATGACAGCAGTGAGCTTGGGCAGAGATGGTGTAATTGACAATTTTGCCGACTCGTTCCCTCGCTCCCATCTTTGAGCAGCTTGGTCTTCTTTGAACTCCTCACTTGCTTCTTCTTCTTCTTCCTTATCTACTTCCTCTCGGGATGTGATTCTGAAGCATTCGGATTGTTGCCGGCTTGTGTCGAGCTTGAATGTGATCCTTTTCTCATTTGCTCGAAGAGTGATCTCTCCAGCAGCAGCACTAGTGTCCAAGAATTCCCTTCCCAAGATGAGGGGTGTGCTGCTGATCGCTAAATTATTTAACAGCGACTTAGCAAAGCTAATAATATAGCGGCAAATGAAAATTATCGATCCCACAGGGAATGAAACAACGAAAAATCCTAAATACTAAATCAGGCGTTCTTAAAATACTGGTTAGGAGAATCAAAGTCTTGGGTTTTGGTTGTTTTGCAAATCATAATCCTTGCGAATAAAAAGTAAACATTAAATTAAAATACTTTGGTTGAAAACGGTTATGAGAAATACAGATTCTAGAGATATCTCCTTATCAAGTATGACATGGATGAATGAATTGATTGTTACCCAATTTTAATTCCTTTTCGTAGTGAAACATCAGAAAAGTATTACGAACTTCTTTGTTGGACAATTCGTAAAGTAGATTAATCAATTACCTATCTTCGCTCGGTCTCAAGATAAATTAATTAACTCCAAAAATCTACAGATTTATCCCTACAATCAATCTCCTTCAGTTACGACAAGAAATCAGATTATATTGTGAAAATCTCTTTCGATTGAAAACTATTACAGTTACGTCTCAAGTAATCAACTAGTTAATCCTAAGATGTGGCCAACAAACTCAAGATTATGGAATAAACTCAGATTTCACAAACTACGAAGGGAAAGGGAAAATAATTCAATTAATCAAACATGCATACAATGATAATTCGAACCCTAGAATATGAGGAAGAGATTAGTTACACATATTCGGAATAATATTCATCATAAAAGAATAAAACCTAAATTTCATAAAAATCGAAATCCGAAAATAATTCCACAGTACTCTGTCTTCAAACATAAACTTCAAAAACTTCGGGAATCTCTAATCAATCTTCAATACTAAAATCTTGTAACTATTCTATTGTGTTCCTCTTTAAAAAACGAATTTACATGGCTTTATATAGTAGTGGAGAATGTATCATACAATATCTAAGTGTAGATATGTCTTTATCTTCAAAACAGATGCAGACTAGGAATCCCGAACTCGCGTCGATCGTGGAAGATTGGCATCGATCGACGCTGGTGAAGTACCCTCGTCGATCGACGTGGTTGCTACCTCCGTCGATCTTCTCTTCTCTTCCTTCGTCGATCGCTCCTTCTTCAATTTCCTCGTCGATCGACGAGACATCCTCGTCGATCGATGTGGACCTGAAACTGGAAATCCGACTCTTCTCTGTTTGTGACTAAAAACCAGCATGATTCATCAAACACAACATTACGGGTACAAAAGCCAATTCATGCACGAAAACAAGTACAAAAACAATCTTTACACCACACAATTAGTCAAAGAACAACCAGATAACTTGGTGAAAATCCTAACTTATCAACTCCCCCAAACTTAAACCATTGATCGTCCTCGATCAATTTACAGAAAAGAAATCTAATCAAATGCAGATACAAGTGTGCAATGCCTCACAAGCTTCTTTTGCAATTTAAGTATCACTTATTCACATAAATCATGCAATCCAAACAAATTCTAATTGTTAAATCATTGAGGAGGAACCTCACCGGGAAGTGTTTGCACTCATCGCTCAATCAACTAAAAAGGCTTTGAAATTCACTCATTCAAAGTTTTAGTTTACCTCACCATAGGTTTGACAAATTTCTCATCTCTCCACTGCTTGTTAGTGTGGTTTTTCAGGAAATCAGAAAGGTCTTGATTTGGTTGTAATGTGGCTTACCTAAGAGGTAGGATATTTTTGGCTAAGTGACTAAAAATATTTCATTCAAACACCAAGTCTTTAGCATATCTTGCCCACATGAAATTTTTTCTAACACACAATCTTGTTCCTTCTCTTTTATAATTTTCAGGGTTCGAAATTTATTTTGGCTTTTGTGAACTACACATATGAAGTTTTTTTTCTCAATTTTTTTTTCTTTTCTTCTCTTTTCATTCATATTCACCAATGTTTACTCATTTTTTTTCTAAATTTACCCTCAGGAACCCCTAATTTTGCACACAACCTCATATCACAATCCCACAGTTCACACCATCCAATAAATCACAGTTTCTTGTTCATCAACCCTCCTAATCAAAGAAAGAAAAAATTTTCAAGGCTCAAGGGGGTTGCAAGTGAAAATTAAAGGCGAGTGTATGGGAGATGGGCTACGAAAGAACATGCCTAAAATCATTTTCACCCTATTACCACACTTAATGCAACCTCAAGAGAGAAATTCGTCAAATTCTAGGAAGTAAATCTAATGACTTTGTCACTCATCAAACGAAAAGATGGCACAATTTCTCACAAGGTAGAAATTTTCGTTACTCCTCAATAATTACCCAATTCTGAACAGTTATTATGCAAAAATTTATATTTCAAAGATCAACTTATCAAGCAAAGCAACTCCTATCATCGGCTACTCTATCACACGGATTATCATTCTTAATCAGCAAATATCTCAATTATCAATCAACAATTCAATTCCAAGGAAAGACAAGTATTCAATTCCAACACCAACATAATCAAAAGTAGTTCCGACTGCCCTATTCTCAAAAGCTCCTAAAACAATACTCAAGACTATTCAACTCAGAACAAGTACCACAAATCAAGAGTTCAAAACTTATTCAACACAGAACAAGTATCACAAATCAAGAGTTCAATAATACTAATTTTGAGTAAAAAGCCTTGCAGAGTGCAATTGTTCACACTGAAGCAAAAGAACAAGGATGGTGATGGTTCAGAAAAAACAAAAATAAAAAACAAAAACAAAAAAACAACGAAACAACGAAAAATTAAAATAAAGCAGAAAATGAAATAAAAAACAAACAAACGTTTCTCTTTTCCTATCCTCATCCTCCCAAACTTGTTTCACTCGAAGGAGTGGACAAGTTTGAAAGTTAGATAAGGAAAAATGAAACGGTACCTCATTCCTCCTCCAGAGGATCCTCCATCTCAACATTGGGGGCAGGCCAAACGGGTAGTCGCCGCCGGCGGTCCTGGCGCTCTCTGTGGCGTCGGAGGTAGACAGAGTCGGGCTGGGTGTTCAGGAGAAGGCGCTGCATCTGCATGTCGAGGGTATTGAGCCTCGTGGTCATGTGCTGGCAAAAATCCGCCTGCCAGGTGTGTTCCTCGGCAAGCAAGATAGCCTGCTGTTGCATGAACTGGTACATCATCGCCAGATCCACTCCTCCGGAAGATGAAGACTCTCCGGCAAAGTGGCCGGACAAATGCCCACCGGTCTGATCATGAATCTGCTCTCCTCCTTCATCGTGTCTCTCATCCTCGGGCCCTTCTGGAGGCGTCTGTGGCGGTCGCTGGTCGGGCTGAGTCAGCGGTCGATGATGAAGTTTGGAGGTGCCGGGACCTCCATGTGCACCGACCATGAGCCTCAAGTGGGCGGGTGTGCTCATCAACCAATTATCACGGAAGTGATAATCAGTGACGCGAGTGAGGTTCCTCTGTGGAAGTGGGAACCTGTCCCCATTGGACATCCGCAGGGACCAACCCGCACCCCGTGGTGACAGCATCAACATCTTCACCAGGACCCCTGTGCCGAGTCCTCGGCTGTCATCCTCAAGTGACTCGATCTGTGATAAATTGATGCCCACATACTCCGCAATCGGGGTGATCAATCCCCCGCTCCAGATGTTGCCCTTGGAGGCCTTGATCTGATGCCTCCAATGGTCCATGTCCAACGCCGCAAAACTGAACTCCTCGCCGGTCAGCATGCAGTGAATGGCGTACAGTTCCCCCACTCTCACTTTGCCGCTCTCGTGTCTGCCAGTGATGGACACTCCCATGCATCTCTGGAGATATCGGAAAACTGGATTGTCGATGGAGGAAGCCTTCAGGTTCCCCGAGTCAAACTCCCGCAAGTCCTCCTTAACATCAGCTGCTATTTGGGTCCAGAAGCGGGCAATGTCAAAACTCGGGGGGAGAAAGTCGTGTCCCCCTTTTCGGACACCCCAAATCTCTTCAAGCTTGTCCCTTGGCATCTCGTAGTGCTCATTCAGAAGCTGGAAGGAAACGGTGGTCGGCTCTGACTCTGGCTGGACCTCGTAAACATGGAGTGAGGCAAGAAACTCCAGGACAAGCGACGGATAGGTCGGCCACCGTGCTGTCATCCAAGCACTCCAGTTTACTCGCTGCAGAAGAGCCTCCACATCAGCTCAAATTCCCAGCCGCTGCCTTGTTTTCGGGCATGGGTAGAGTGTCTGTCGGACAGCGAATGCGTCACCGGAGAGCTTCCAAAAGCGTCGCTCATAAGCTCTTTTGGCGAAGGTGGGTTGGAAGTCCATAATCAATCTGCAAGGGTAGTGGAAAAAATTGTCAAAGCTCATCAAAATAGCTTCATCAAATTCCCAACAGTACAACAATCATATGTGCAATTGTCCCCAAAATGTATCTACCCATGCAAAATTGATTCGATATTCACGCAATTCACCCTCTATCCTAGCATATTACATCATTGATTGAAAGAATTTATCTCAAAAATAGCAGGATAGGAACAACACCCCCCAACAAGAATTATCCCCCAAACTACGATCATCAAATTCAAAGCAATCCAAGCAACCCATCCAAGATAAATAAGTATATCGACTAAAACAATAAACCATATCGAATAATCATCATGGCAAGCAACAAAATCGTCAAAAATGTAAAAAGTGGACACAAGGGTTCCAAGCTCAATTTCTAACAAAATCATGCTCAAATCCTTCAACATATGAAATAATCGAAGAGGAGAGTGTTAGGATACATACCGTGGGTGGAACTGTTGGATTTGGAGAGAAAAAATTCGAGTGGGTGTTTGGAGAGAAAAAGAAAATGTGCAAGTGTGTTTGTGAGTGAAAGGAATGAGGGTTTTGGGTTTTAAACCCGTCTCTGTCCGGCCTCAGAATTGTTCGCATCGATAGACGAGGCATTCCCGTCGATCGACGAAGACAAAATTTCCTCGTCGATTGACGAAGAATTGCGTCGATCGACGTGGTCAAGACTTTCTCATCGATCGTGGCCAAGAAGCAGCGATCGACGTGTTCCGGCAGAGGACTGGACCCAAAACAACTTTAAAATTTTCTGAAAGTATGAAACTCGACTGACTCGACTCGACTGAATTGAAAATAAAAGAAATAAAGAAAATATTAAACTGTTGGGTTACCTCCCAACCAGTGCTTGGTTTTATGTCGCTAGCTCGACAATTCCTGTGTTTTCAAGGACCGTTCAAGTAGTACTTCTCCACCACTTTGATTTGAAGTGGGGTGAAGTATGGTTTCAGGTTCTGCCCGTTCACCTTGAAGTTTTTCCCATCTTGGCTAGCTAGTTCAACTACACCGTTCATGAATTGGCAAATCACGGTGTATGGTCCGGCCCACTTTGACTGTAGCTTCCCGGGAATGAATCGAAGATGGGATTTAAAGAGAAGAACCTTGTCACCTGAATGGAAAACACGTGAGCGAATCCTTTTGTCGTGGAACCTCTTCGCTTGATTCTTGTAGATGACATTGTTCTCATAAGCTTCATCTCAAAAATCTTCTAATTCGTTCAATGCCATGGCGCGCTCTTCTGTGGCTGTCCTCCAATCTAGGTTTAGTTCTTTTACTACTCTCCAAGCCTTGTGCTCCATCTCCACCGGCAAGTGACAGGACTTTTCGAAAATCTGCTGGTATGGTGACGTCCCAATTGGTGTTTTGTAGGCGGTGCGGTATGCCCATAATGCATCATCAAGCACTGCCGCCCACTCCTTTCTTTGCTTCACCGTCTTCTCCAAGATTTGCTTGATTTCTCGGTTGGACAGCTCTGTCAGCCCATTCCCTTGTGGATGATATGGAGTGGTGACTCGGTGTTTGACTCCGTATCTAGCAAGAAGGGTAGCAAGCCATTTGTTGCAGAAGTGGGATCCCCCATCGCTTACCATGGCTCTTGGCATCCCAAATCGTGTTATCAGCTTCTGTAGGAACTTGATGACTACTTTGGATTCATTTGTAACTGTTGGAGTAGCCTCGACCCATCGTGATACGTAGTCTACTGCCAGGAGGATGTATGAGAACCCTTGGGATGGTGGAAAGGGTACCATGAAGTCGATCCCCCAAACGTCAAAGATTTCGACTTCGATAACTGGCGTCTGTGGCAATTTGTTCCTTTGCGAGATGTTGCCGGTTCTCTGGCAGCGATCACAACCCATTATCCATCCACAGTAGATCTCATAGATGGATGGCCAATAGAACCCGCTGGCAAGAATCTTGAATGCAGTCCGGTTGGCTGAGTGATGGCCACCACTAGGAGATGAGTGGCAGGCTTCGAATATTTGTTGCCACTCGGACTGGTGCACACAGCGGCAAATGATGCCATCAGCACATCTACGCCATAAGTAGGGGTCCTCCCAATAGTAGAATCTGACGTCATGCAGAAACTTCTTCTTTGCATATTGAGAAGAGTCCGGAGGAAGAACACCGCCAACCAAGTAGTTGGCAAAATCTGCATACCAAGGTGTCTTGGACTCGTACATCTCTTTCAATTCCCTAGTGGCGTAGATCTGTTCGTCGGGGAATGTCTCTCAGATCATCATCTGCTGATCATCCCCTTCGACCGGTGGCTCGAGTCTTGAAAGGTGGTCAGCAATCACGTTCTCGCTTCCTTTTCTGTCCTTGATCTCCAAGTCAAACTCTTGTAGTAACAGTATCCACCGGATCAGTCTAGGCTTGGCATCTTGCTTTGCGAACAGATATCTGATGGCTGCATGGTCGGTGAAGACGGTTGTCTTTGAGCCTATCAGATATGGTCGGGACTTGTCGAAGGCATAGACAACCGCGAGCATCTCTTTCTCCGTGGTGGTGTAGTTGCATTGGGCTGGATTCATGCTCTTGTTGGCGTACTGAATCACATGGAAGAGTCTTCCTTTCAGTTGCCCCAAGACTGCCCCAACAGCGTAGTCACTGGCGTCGCACATCAATGTGAAGGGCTCATCCCAATCTGGTGATGTCAGGACTGGTGCAGTTACCAGTGCCTCTTTCGATTTCTCGAAGGCCTTCAAACAATCATCATCAAAAATGAAGGAGACGTCCTTCTCCAGAAGGTTGCACAAGGGCCGAGATATCTTTGAGAAGTCCTTGATGAACCTCCTATAGAATTTGGGGTGGCCTAGGAAACTTCGGACAGCTTTGACATTTGTCGGCGGTGGCATCTTTTCAATGGCTATCACTTTGGCCCGGTCCACTTCTAGTCCTTCGGTTGATACTCGATGTCCTAACACAATCCCCTCTTGCACCATGAAGTGGCATTTCTCCCAATTGAGGCATAAGTTTGTCTCGGTGCATCTCTCAAGTACAGTAGTCAGATTCTGCAGACAAACATCGAATGAGCTACCAAAAACTGAGAAATCATCCATAAATACCTCCATGACATCTTCGATCAGATCGTGAAAGATTGCCATCATGCATCTTTGGAAGTAGCCGGTGCATTGCATAATCCAAATGGCATCCGACGGTAGGCGAATACTCCATATGGACAGGTGAATGTTGTCTTGTGTTGATCTTCAGGCGCCACAACTATCTGGTTGTACCCTGAGTAACCATCAAGAAAATAATAGAAAGGGTAACCGGATAATCTATCAAGCATTTGATCGATGAAGGGTAGGGGAAAGTGATCCTTGCACATGGCGGTGTTCAAAGCTCGGTAGTCAATGCAGAACCGCCATCCCGTGACTGGTCTTGTCGCAACTTCCACTCCATCATCATTCTTCACTATCTGCATCCCCCCTTTCTTGGCTACTACTTGTGTAGGGCTCACCCATTTGCTGTCGGAGATTGGGTAGATCATGCCTTGGTCAAGGAGTTTGAGAACCTCCTTCTTTACAACTTCTTGCATGATGGGGTTCAATTGTCGATGTGCTTGTCTCTTTGGTTTGGCTTCTTCTTCAAGGATGATTTTATGCATGCACAGCGAAGGGCTGATTCTCTTTATATCCCCCAAAGTCCATCCGATGGCGGACTTGTATTTCCGCAGAATTCGCAGCAGTTTGTCCAACTCCCTCTGTGTAAGATAGGCAAAAACAAAAATAGGGTAAGTATCATCAGAACCCATAAATGCGTACCTGAGATGTGCCGGAAGTGTCTTGAGTTCAAGAACTGGTGGATCAGGGCTGGAGCACGGCTGCCTCAGGTCGTCGTCGATCGACGAAGAACCTCCGTCGATCAACGTGGTCTTCACAGTGGCCTTGATCGACGATGCAGTGGCGTCGATCGACGGGAGCATGTTTTCCTCCCTTGCTGATTTGTTCTGGCTGTATTGATCAGGCAACGGTTCTCTTTTGATTTCTTTTTCCCGAGTTATTTCCTCGAACACGTCCAGCTCCATGACCAGATCTAAAATTTCCTCGGTTGCCTCGTCCAGATTTGCTGACGAGAATAGAGAGTGTTGTAAGCAGTTTTCCAGGAAGTCTGGTTCGCTTTTGAGAGAGGTGAATGGAGAAGACATTATCGGGCTGAAGCAGTTGATCATGTGGCAATCTTCTGTGTAGCTTCCATCATTGTGCTTCTGCATTGCCTTGTAGATTGAGAATGTCACCGACTCATTGTTCACTCTGAATGTGAGTTTGTCATCGCGAATATTGATAAATGCTCCTCTGGTCTTTAGGAATGGTCTTCCAAGGATTAGAGGGATGTTGCGATCCTCTTCCATATCGAGCACCACGAAATTGGCTGGGATAATGAAGTCTTTCACCTTCACCAGCACATCTTCCACAATGCCTTTCGGGTAAGTGACTGCACGATCGGCCATCTGAAGTGAGATTGTTGTGGGTTTGATGCTTCCGATCTTTAAACACTTGAAGATTGACAACGGCATCAGGTTGATTGAAGCACCGGAATCGCAGAGAACTTTCCTAAAGGTCTCCCATCCAATGACGCAGGAGATTGTGAAGGAGCTTGGGTCTTCCCTTTTGATTGGCATCTTCTTTTGGATGATAGCGCTGCATTCTTTGAACAGGTTGACCGTCTCATGCTCTAAGAAGGGTCATTTTTGAGAGACCATATCTTTCAGGAACTTGATGTATTCGGGCATTTCCTGCAAGGCTTCGACCAATGGAATGTTGATGTGCACCTTCTTCATTGTCTCCAAAAATCGTGCATACCTTTCATTCAATTTGGCCTTGGCAAACCGCTGCAGAAATGGCAGAGGCGGTTTCTTCGGAGGTGGAGTAGGGAGAGACGTCGATCGATGAGGATCAACGTCGATTGACGGGGTCTTTGGTGCTTCATCGATCGACGAAGACCCCACATCGGTCAACGGGACTTCGTCTGCGCTGACCTCTTTGTCTTGCTCGATTTCTCCTTCATCCCGGGTATTTGTCCCTGCTTGCGTTGGCCCTTCATAGGACTTACCCCCTCTCAGAGTTATGGCGTTCACTTGATTCCTTTGATTCTGTTTCTTGGGATTGACCTGAGTGTTGCTCGGGAGTTGTCCCGGCTTGTGTTTCATTCCTAGGGCATCGGCGATCTGGCTGACTTGATTCTCAATGATCTGCACATGCTTCTGCACCTAATCAACCTTGGTGTTCACGCCCGATATTTCTTGTTTGAGCTTGGCTACCGTATCGGTGGAGCCTTCCATGAACTTAGCCAAAATCTCCTCGAGATTTGGCTTCTTCTTCTCCACTATTGCCCCATCCTGTACGGCAAATCCTGGTGGTGGTTGCTCTGCAGCTTGAGGGTTTGCGTACTGATTAAAGGTATAGGGCTGGTTATGCTACTGATTGTGTTGCTTAAATCCTCCTCGGTAATTGTTTTGATAGCCGCCCCTTTGAATGAAATTTACCTCAGCATTGTCCCCCTCAATTGGAGTTTGTACCGCCTCGATAGCAGCGATTGCTTTCTCTTGCTTTAGAGTCGCGAATTCTTCCTTTAGCATCTTCAGTTCAATTGCCAGATCAAGTTGTTCGGCGACTTTCTCCACTACTTTCTCGATTACTTTCACAGGTCGAGTTCGGCATGAGGACCACCTTTGAGTGTTGTTAGCCATCTTTTGGAAGAATTCCATGGCTTTCTTTCCGCTCTTTGTCATGACGGAGTCACCTAATGTGGTGTCCACCAATTTGACGGTCTTTTCATTGAGCCCTTCGTAAAATGCTTCTATCTGTTCTCCTGGCGGAAAACCATGTCCGGGGCATGATCTCAACAGCTCTTTGAATCGATCCCATGTCTCACTGAAGCTTTCATCGGGTCGTTGATCGAACCTGATGATTTCTTTCCTTCGCTGCCTGATGACGTTTGGAGGGAAGAAGTTCCCCAAGAACTCATTCCTCAGTTCGGTCCACGTACTTATGCTCTCCTTGTCCAATGCAGTGAACCATGATTGTGCCTTATCCCGCAGAGAGAATGCGAACAGACGCATTCGGATGGCACTCTTGCTGACTCCTCCGATTTTTGACAGTGTTTCAGAGCATCAGGAACTTATCAAGATGGGCATAAGGATCTTCAGTTGGTCTTCCTCCAAATTCGTTTTGCTGCACCATCTGCACCAATCCGGTCTTCAGTTCAAAATTATTGGCATTGATGCCAATCCTGAAGTCTGTTTCCTTGAACCGAGGTTTATACCGGTTCTGCATGGCCTCCTCTTCTTCCTCATCGTCAGATTCCCCTAGTGGATCCTAGTTGTCATCCTCTTCATTGTCGAGATTATCCTCAAACAATGGGTTACGGCGGACATCCCTTCCATTTGGTTTGTCGAGAAGCACAGCTTGTTCCTCTGCAGTTAGCATTGGTGGTTGTTCGTCCATTGCCTGACTGCTTGAGCTTTCCTGAGTACGCTTGTTCTTTTGGATCTTCTTGCACGTGGCCTCAATGTTCGGATAGTAATAAAGTGGATCCTTTCCTCTAGCTCTTGTACTCATGTACTACCTGTACAGCAAATGAGGTAGTGAAGTAAGACTGAAAAGAGAATATGAAAAACTGAAATTCTGAAAAAAAAAATAGGTACAGCGTCGATCGACGAGAATTTACGTCAATCGACGAGGAAGAGAATGACTTCGTCGATCGACGTGATATAGCATCGATCGACGTGATTTACGAAAATACGGGAAATTAAAGGAAAATGCAAAAATTACAGCCTAAATCAGTATTTTAATCACAGATTTAATAGTAAGATTAATTTTGTTCACTCCCCGGCAACGGCGCCAAAATTTGATCGCTATATTATTTAACAGCGACTTAGCAAAGCTAATAATATAGCGGCAAATGAAAATTATCGATCCCACTGGGAATGAAACGACGAAAAATCCTAAATACTAAACCAGGCGCTCTTAAAATACTGGTTAGGAGAATCAAAGTTTTGGGTTTTGGTTGATTTGCAAATCATAATCCTTGCGAATAAAAAGTAAACAGTAAATTAAAATACTTTGGTTGAAAACGGTTATGAGAAATATAGATTCTAGAGATATCTCCTTATCAAGTATTACATGGATGAATGAATTGATTATTACCCAATTTTAATTCCTTTTCGTAGTGAAACATCAGAAAAGTATTACGAACTTCTATGTTAGACAATTCGTAAAAGAGATTAATCAATTACCTATCTCCGCTCGGTCTCAAGATAAATTAATTAACTCCAAAAATCTACAGATTTATCCCTACAATCAATCTCCTTCAGTTACGACAAGAAATCAGATTATATTGTGAAAATCTCTTTCGATTGAAAACTATTACAGTTACGTCTCAAGTAATCAACTAGTTAATCCTAAGATGTGACCAACAAACTCAAGATTATGGAATAAACTCAGATTTCACAAACTACAAAGGGAAAGGGAAAATAATTCAATTAATCAAACATGCATACAATGATAATTCGAACCCTAGAGTCTGAGGAAGAGATTAGTTACACATATTCGGAATATAGTCATCATAGAAGAATAAAACCTGAATTGCATAAAAATCAGAATCCGAAAATAATTCCACAGTACTCTGTCTTCAAACATAAACTTCAAAAAATTCTGGAATCTCTAATCAATCTTCAATACTAAAATCTTGTAACTATTCTAATGTGTTCCTCTTTAAAAAATGAATTTACATGGTTTTATATAATAGTGGAGAAAGTATCATACAATTGTAGGGTTTGAGTCTACGACGGGCAATATTAATTGCCATTAA
>JAPKLW010000115.1:807489-818799 GCA_026898455.1 Plectranthus barbatus | reverse complement strand
GTACGAAACACTTAATCATATATGCTTTCAGTATACAATCCCAACAACAATATCTAGGTGTAGATATGTCTTTATCTTCAAAACAGATGCAGACTAGGAATCCCGAACTCGCGTCGATCGTGGAAGATTGGCGTCGATCGACGCTAGTGTTGTACCCTCGTCATCGACGTGGAGTGTCGTCGATCTTCTCTTCTCTTCCTTCGTCGATCGCTCCTTCTTCAATTTCCTCGTCGATCGACGAGACATCCTCGTCGATCGATGTGGACCTGAAACTGGAAATCCGACTCTTCTGTGTTTGTGACTAAAAACCTGCATGATTCATCAAACACAACATTACGGGTACAAAAGCCAATTCATGCACAAAAACAAGTAAAAAAACAATCTTTACACCACACAATTAGTCAAAGAACAACCAGATAAGTTGGTGAAAATCATAACTTATCAGCTGCCATCTTCCTTCGTGTCCAAGACTAAAAAATCTGCAAGAAAAATTAGAGGACCCACACGAATGAGAACATCCTCAATTATACCTTTGGGGCGAGACACAGATCGGTCTGCCATCTGCAAAGTGATTGTAGTCGGCCTCAACTCTCCAATCTTGAGGCACTGGAAGATAGAGAAGGGAATTAGGTTGATGCTGGCACCAGTATCGCATAACACCTTCTCGAACTTGACCCCCCCCCCCCTTTCTCAACTGGGATGGTGAAACATCCTGGATCACTTTCTTTGACTTGAAGTTTCTTTTGTAGGACCATGTTGCACTGCTCATGAAGCTTAACGGTTGCATTCTCCACGAAATGTTTCTTCTCGCTCATCAGCTTGCGGAGATACTTAATGTAACCTGGAATTTCAGAAAGAGCTTCAATTAGAGGTAGATTAATGCTTACCTTCTTCAATTTCTCGACAAAGCGTGAGAAGTTGGAATCCTCTTTCTGCTTGGCAAATCTCTGTGGGAAGGGCATCGGAGGTGGTCTGGTAGCTTTGGAACTTGAGGAATCATGCTGGAAAAGTTGTTGTGTCGATCGGGAAGCAGCTATGTCGGTCTGACCTGCATTTCGATCGACAGGGGACACACCCACTGCAGTCCAATCGATCGGCTCTTCTGAATCTGTGTCGACTTCTGACTCATGTCCTCTATTTTGATCGACAGGCTGCATGTCGATCAAAATAGAGGACGGCACTGCGGGCTATTTTTCCTTCTCCCCCCCCAAACTTGCTTTGGGGCATGCTTTGACCTTTGTAGCTCATTCTGAATCTCAACTTCACAGCCTTGCAGTCCTTTTGGTTCTTGGGATTTGCCTCGGTGGTGCTTGGCAGCTTTCTGGGAATGTGTTGCGCACCAAGTGAGGTGGCAATCTGACTGATTTGAGTCTCTATGATCTTCAAATGCTTTCCAAGTAAGTCCACCTTGGTATTGACTCCTGCCACTTCTTTCTCGATCTTCGCAACTCGGTAATCTGAGGCTTTGATGAAGTTCTTGAGCACCTCATCAAGGTTCTCCTTCTTCTTCTCCACAATCTCGCCATTCTGCACATCAAAATCAGGAGGGAGCTGCTCGGCAGCGTAGGCCTGAGAGTAGGAGAAGCCTGGGTGAGGTTTTGGATGGTAGTGCTGGTATTCCCCTTGCCGGTATTGATTTTGGTAGCCACCACGATGCAAGTAGTTTATGTCTGCGATAGGGTCAACCTGCACAACAGAAACTAAAACTGAAGTAGTTAGTTTTTCAACCTCCCCCTTAAGCTTCTCTATCTCCTTCTTCAAGGTGTCATCTTCCTTTGCTTCCACTGCCCGGACTTGCGGTCTCCTTGGATTGGACCATTGTTGAGCATGCAGCGCTATCTTCTTGAAAAGCTTGAGGTCCTTTTCGGGTGACTTGCTCATCAAAGAACCTCCTGCGGCATAGTCAACAGCTACCTGGGTGTTCTCATTCATCCCTCTGTAGAAGATGTGGGCCTGCTCCTCGAGATCAACTCCATGGCCTGGGAAGCTCCTCAACAACTCATTCCATCTGCTCCAAACTTCGAACATGGACTCATTGTTGGTCCTTAAATATTAGAGTCGTCGTGTTTAGATAGAAACACAAAATGTAGCGGAATAATTAATCGTCACTTACACTTTATATTTTTCTTTCAAGATTAGTTAAGCTCAGAGATAGATTATAGTTTCTTCACAGTTATACACTAGCAATATGATTGCTAGGTTTTAAATCATATGAGCAATGTAACAGTAAAAGAACACAGTATTTATAGTGGTTCGATCCAAAAAGATCTACGTCCACTCCTTAGCCGACACGCTAAGAGTTCAGTAAGTAAGTATACAGATTACAAGGATTCGCCTTTTACAGTTAAGTAGGCAGTGAGCTTTCGGCCTGGCTACTTGACAGCTATCCTCCATTAATCTGAACTCCTCAGATGTAGGTTTGGCTGAGTCAAGGGCACATCTTCGAAATGCCTGCCTTTCCTACTTTGGAAGTTTTATAGTCACTTCCTGACTTTCCTTGAATACGGCTAAATGCCCTTCTTAGTCTATACCTTTTTAGGTGTTCGACTGATGGATTCTTTATGAAAAGAAGGATATCCCAATGATTGAAGATTCTTGAGTGCAATCAAGAATCTCTTCAATGGAGTGTCAGTAAATCAATGAACGACACTTCAGGTTGTTGAGAGCTTTGAATACTCTTTACCACGGCTCTCAACTGACTACTTTTTCTTTGTTCGCTTTTTCAAATGAATCTCTCACTTGAATGTTTGCGAATGTCTGTAGTGATTAAAGCAGTAGTAGACGTAGTAGTCGATTCTCTCTTTTGGACCTTCCTTTTATAGGTGGAGATTCAAATCTTGAATCTCCATATCCGTTAGACACAATGTTTCTTTTGTCCGAGAGTGCTAAGACATGTTCAGTCACTTTTTGTTATTGATTTGTACTTTCCGAGCTACTTCGGGAAAGTCTCGTCCTTTGTGTGTGCTTTTTATCAGAACGGCAGTATAGCTTCAGCTTTTGACATTCTGCTCTGCTAATGTTCATTAGCGATCTGCTATCGTGTCTTGCTTTGCTGAACGCTTCCGTTGACACCCGATCCTTTGACGTCTGTTCTGCTAGCATCTTTATAGGTTTGCTAAGCGTTAGCAAATGCTAAAGCCTTGCATTCTGCTAGCGCAAGTCTTCTAGCAACCGCTGTCCTTCGATATCTGCTAGGAAATCCTCTAGCAGACTAATCTATTACAACTCAATTTATAACCTATACAGGACTTTACAAGATATGCTAGACTATCTAGAATTCAGCAAATGATCGACCATATACTAAGGTTTGATCGAACAAAACCTTTTTACAAATAAATCCTAAGGGAGATTTTATGAATAATTTCCCAACACTCATCCAATCTCTGGTGGAACTGTAGAATCTCCATTTTTTCCTGAATGATGACTGATGGAGGAAAAAACACGGCGAGGAACTCTTTTCGGAGGTTAGCCCAGGTGTGGATGCTGCTGCAATCAAGAGAGGTAAACCAAGTCCTAACCTAATCCCGAAGTGAAAAGGGAAACCGGCGTAGGCGAATAACATCCTAAGTCACTCCAGATTGTTTGACTGTTTCACATACCTCAACGAACATACGAGGATGAGTGTAGAGATCCTCCACTGCTCGGCCACCAAATTGGTTCTACTGAACCATCTGAATAAGGCCGGTTTTGAGTTCAAAGTTATTAGCATTGATACCAATAACAAATCCATAATTCCCGGGATGTGGTCTGTACTTCTTGGCCATCGCGTTGGGGTCCTCATCATTAGAGTCCTCTGGTTGGCGCCTTTCTCTTTCTCTTTCTCTTCTTTCGCCATTGCGCCTTTCTGCTGCCCTCTCCACCGTAAGCTGCTTGATGATGTCCTTCATCTGATTGACTTCATGGACAAGCAAGGGGGCATTCTCTTGAGTGATGAGTTGTGCATTGGTCTCCTCTGAAGGTGGCATTTCGTCCATGTTTGTGTCTTGTTTCTCTTTGCTCTTCCTTCTCCGGACTGTAGCCTCTACCTCTGGATCAAAATTCTCAAATGGTTTGCCCCGAGCCCTTGTGTACATAAACCTACGAACAGAAACAAAAAGAACACAAAATTAACTTCTGTGTCGATTGACAGGGAGGCTGTCGATCGACACGGAGCACACTGCAGCTGTGTCGATCGACAAGCAGGCTGTCGATCGAAACAGAGCGCAGAACCTGAAAAACACACACGAACTGAAACACGAAAATTCAACACCAAAAATCAAATTCAACAACTAAAACACGAAATTAAAAACTCAGAAACCAATAAGAAAACAAATAAACACAAATACAATTTAAAATACAACCTCAATCCATCATAACTAAAAACAAACTAAATTCTAGATAAATCTGACAAGTCCCCGGCAACGGCGCCAAATTTGATGAGCTATTTCTAGCAGCAAGCAAATAATTTTTACACCCTAAGGTGGTCGACCCCACAGGGACTGTGCAACGAAAAACCTAGAACACTAGCTGTAGTTTTAAGAGCATAAATGTTTGAGGAGTTTGAAATAGGGGTTTGTTTGGAAATTAAAAGATGACAATGCAATAAAATAAAGGGTTTTGAAAACAATAAAGAAAAGCACAGATCCTATGGCAGATTATCTAATCATCAACATGCAAATATCAATCAACTCAGCAATGGGGAAAACATAGATTTTTGTGGATTTAATTCCTTGGTCGGGCAATTTAAATCCTAGATTATTAATTAGTGACTATCTCCTCTCGGTCTCAAGAATACCATATTAATCAATCTCATAATTATTTAATTATTCCTATGTAGGTTTCTTCCTTTAAAAACAGAAAACAAACACAATTAATTCTCTCTTCCTGTTAATAATTTTCATCTCTCGATCCATCAATTATTAACTACAAACCTAGATCTCGATTCACCTCTCGGTGCTTCTTTCAATCTAGATTATAAAATTAAATCAGAGAATTAATCCATGCTTAGCGAGTTGATATCAATTAACATGCATCAGAAAAGAAATCATAACCCTAGAATCTCTTAGGGTTCTAGCCACAAAACATGACTAGGATTAAAGCAAATATGTTATAAATTAACTTACAAATAAAGAGGAACCTTGAATGTCTTGTAAAAACTCCAAAACTCAATTATTCTTAGTGCAAAACTCCATAAAAACTAGCCTGAATTTCATGCATAAGGTAGAGTATTTATAGAGGAGTGAAAAGACCTAACTAGGTATTGGCTAACATAGCAAAAACTGCGAAAACAGGCAAAAATCTCCAAATTGAGACCGAATTTGGCGTCCCAATTAAATTGGCCCCTTTCCAAAAATGGCAACTTTTTCACACACAACAATAAAATATTCATTTCACTAACTCATTCTACACTCACAACTCTTAATTTCCGTGCCGAAAAGAAAGGGGCCTATTAAAATGGGACGAAGGGAGTATAATAATTTAGGATTTGATTAAACCCAAAGACTTGAAAAGTCATTCAAAAATATCAGCTAGATTCATTCATAATTGGTTAAGTGCAACTGAGAAATTCAATCTTTTCTTATAACTTTTAAATATCGTCAATGACTAATTACAATTATTACACTCTAGAATATTAAAATATAATCTTAATAAGATTAATAATTTAATTATTAAAACTAAATAAATAAAGGAGTATTATCTTTCTTGGACCTAAAAATAATTTTAATATGAGTTGAGCTCCTAAGAGACAGTCTCACTATTTTTTCATTATGAGATTGTGAGACGGACCTTAATAAATCATTTCAATAAGTTAAATACATCATTTCATTTTTAAGAATTACATTATTTGCAACAAAGAAATACATCATTTGTAATAAAGAAATACATCATTTCATTAAACTCATATCACAATAAAAATGGTGAAACATCATTTACAATAAATAAATACATCATTTCATTAAATTCGTCTCACAATAAAAATGATGAGACCGTCTCATCTGAGACTTTGCCTTTTAATATTGATTCTGGACAAAAAAGATAAATTTCAATTTAGGATCTAAAGGATCCTAAATTCTCAATCTAGGACCTGATATTGAGGTCATGGATTGACAATCTTATTATCTTTTGGGTCCTGAATTGAGAATTTCGAGATCTTTCAGGTCTTGAATAGAGAATTCATCTTCTAGATTCTCAATCGATAATTAAATTATCTTTCAGGTCTCGGATTAATAACACTCCTTTTGTTGATTCCAAATAAGATAATTGGGTGTGTGAAATCGTGAATTAGTGTAACTTAGTAGGCCATCGGTCAATTACAATTTTCATAAAACTTAAGTTTGAAGTCAAGCAGTGTTATAATAAGTTCATATTTCCATCCCGACAACTGAGGTAAGTTGTTAGGTTAAATTTGAGTGACCGATAATTGATAAAAAAAACTGAAAGAAATGAAACAAATGCTTATAGTGGTTCTGATGTCAACTGCTTCTACGTCCACTCTTTGTCCAGATGAACGAAAATCTCTAACTTCATTATTTTTTATAGTCCAAAATACAGATTACAATTACAATTCTTCTCCAACGAGAAGTCTCTTCTACTTTCGATCGAAAGATTTTTTCAGCTTCGAGTTTTACCACAAGAATCTACTTTCGATTCATCTTTTCTTGTAGGTTAATATTTTTATGATGTACAACTCTGCAGCTTTTGTACTTAGATGAAACATCTTGAATGACATTAATCATCAGTTGATAATTGGGCAATTGAGCTTTAACTTAGTTTGCCCATCCTTCTTTTCCTAGTTGCCAATTCTTCTTGAACTGTTAGTTGGTCTTTCTCTTAGCTATTATGTTGAGGTGTCTTCATAACTGAAATGAGTCAGTTATTGATTACTCTCTCGTCATAGCTTTGTCATTCGAATCTTCAGACTTTTAGTTGTAATTTTTTTCTTTCTCATGACTATCAATTGTCAGTTAGGGTATCAGTTAAACTTGATCCCTCTTGTTAGTTTGGCTCTTCGTATCTTCATGTTTTCAATTAGCAGAACTTAAACTATTAAAACACTAGAACCCAAACAAGATTTCTAATTTAATATTAATTATAACTAAGTCAATTTTATACAAATCATAATCAACTAAAGATTTTTAACTTTTATCAAATCAATATAATTACTAACATCCTTTAAAACATAATCACAAAGTCTCAAATCAAATATTATAAAATTCAAATTAAAATTCATTTAGTACGTAGTTAGAATTTATTAAGCTAGTTGCAATGCATTTTTATTAACTCAAATTTAATAATTAACTCAAGCTCGTCTCATTTGCATCCACGGAAGATATTTATTAGATCACAAATATCAACAACCACAAATACTAATAGTCTCCACCACATAGGATTAGAAAAGAATAAACAATAATAAAATATTTAAACCCAACTTTTTAGTGGTTGACCAACAATCATTTTTAATTCAAAGGTTGTGGGCCCATCAAAGATTTTTTTGTTATTTATTTAATGATGGATTAATAAGGTCGTGACACTTCTTGCAATTTTATAAATTTATTATTCTTTATATATATGTATAATATTAAAATGATATATCTTTTATATAATCAAATAAAAATAAATAATAAATATACCAAAAATTATAATTTTGAATTCTCTACAAATAGAGACCAATTTTGATATATTACTTATATATACTTTTTAATTGGAATTAATATGTATTTATTTTAATTGAATGGTTAAAACTAATTTTATTGTTGTCGTATTTTATGTAATAAAATTTTATTTCAAGTACTTGTATTATTTTATGCAATGCAATTTTATTTTTTAGTAATTATATTTTTTATGTAATATATGTCAATTTTATTTCAATAATCTCTTTATAAGTTATATATTTTAAATTACATATTTTATTTTTATTAAAAAAAATTAAATAAATTACAATAAAATAATTATATATATATAGTATGGTTGGATGGTAATGGATAAACTTGACATAAATATTGTACTTGGGGAGTGATATGAAAATGAGAGAAATTAATAAAATATTAAAAAGATAGAATGGTTTGGTGATTGCTGATAAACACAATCTTAGGGATCATATCATTATTAGTTATCCAGTCAATGGAAATACCATTATTTTATTCGATCCGTAATAAGAACTCCTGTTTTCTCAATAAGATATTCAACTTTTTCAGTCTATAGTCCTTATTTGATTTCTAATAGTCAATTAAAGCCATTTTTGACTGTTAACTTTTATATTATTTAAAATCTTAACTACTAAATGAATATGGAAAAATTGTGATTTATTATGTCTATTTTCTTATTTTACTTTTTACTCCATTATTAAAATAAATAAATTTAAAATTTATTTTATTAAATTTTTTATTAATTTTATAAAATCAAACGTAAGGTTTATCCCATAAAATTTGGTTATATAACATTTTTGATTAACTAATTTTCAATTTCAACTAAAATTTTATTGTTACGATTAATTAAATTCTAACTCTAATTTTTGCTTTTATAAAATTTTGAATTTTTTTTTAAAATCAATTAGAGTATGTTATTTTATTTTTACATTAGTAATTAATAAAATTTTGTAATTACTACACAATAGTAATTGTAAAATACTACACAATGGATTCTGGTTTCTGATGATAATGTCTGTCAGTCGGTTGTGTTCGTCAATCAAATAAGATTATTTGAAATATATTTATAAAATATTTACATTTTGAGAAAGTATTATAAAAGAAGAAGAGTAAACATGCATCCATAAATGGGAGAGTGCAGCTGCAGCCATCAAATCAAATTAATTAAGCAGCAAAATGGAAAGCACTAATACACCCCTCAATATGTATACTTAGTTTCCTTCTTCGAAGCCAGGGGTTGTTCAATATAAACTTCTTCCTTAAGCTTCTCATTTAAAAATGCACTCTTCACATACATCTGAAAGATTATGAAATTGTAGTGCGCGGCATAAGCTAAGAACAATCTTTTGGTTTCAAGTCTGGCTACTGGAGCAAAGGTTTCTTCAAAGTCGATCTCTTCACACTGAGCATACCCTTTTGCTACTATCCTTGCTTTGTTCCTTACTATATTCCTAGTTTCATCTTTCTTGTTCTTGAAAATTCACTTCGTGTCAATGACTGATTGATGGGTTGGTCTGTCCACCAAGTATCATACTTCATTTCTCTTGAACTCAGTAAGCTCCTCTTGCATGGCGTTGATCCAGTCAGTGGACTTTAAAGCATCTCCTATTTTCTTTGGATCTAGATTTTGAGAGATAAAACAACTTAGTAGAGCACTTCCTTGCCTCGTGCGGACTGGGTTTGCAATGTTTTCCAGCACGACATCTTCGGGATGGTGTCTCAACCATTTGAACCTCTGAAGCTGAGTGACTTCAACAGGTTGAATAAATACTCCAGGAAAGTCAGTTCCATCGGTTCCTGACACTGGAACTAAATTTAAAGTTGATTCCACCATGGCTAGACCTTCTTGTGAAACTTGTTCTTCCACTTCTGGGTTTGCAACTTCTTCTCCAGTGGTGGCTTGACGATCTCTAGCATTAATTCTTCTAGATTCACCTCTTCGGGATGGTCATCTTCAAGATGGACAACCTCATCTCCAGGAAAGTCAGTAACGGCACCCAAGTCAGTTTCAGTTTGGACTCCTGACTTAGTTTCAGCTTGAAATCCTAAAGTACCCCCTTGATTTGTACTTGCATTAAGGGTTAGTCAATCTTTGGTCTCAGCAAGGACAATTGCATCATCGGCCTGGTCCTCTGGAGTACTTGATTGTTGGATCATAGATCTAACTTGAAAAACTGTATTGGTATCTTCTTTTTCAGAACTTAGTTTCTCATTGGCATCCTTGATCTCACGATCATTAAGTTTCATGTCCTTCAAGGTCCTGCGTACTAAAATAGACTCATAAAAAACAACACAACATGTTACCTCCACAAGTCCCGTAGTCTTGTTGATTACCCTATATCCCTTGTATGAAGGGTGTCCATATCCAAGGAACACACCTTCATCTGCCTTGGGACTAAAGGTATTCAATTTGACTTTCCATTGTTATGGATGTAACATGGAGAACCAAATGTACGAAGATAAGCTATACGACCATTGTAGACCTTGTAGGGGGCTTTTCGATGACGACTATTAATGGCACTTCTATTCTAAGCATAGCAGACCGTCATCAAGGCTTCTCCCCAATATCCTTCACTCAAGCTTGCTTCAGCAAGCATGGTCCTTACTACTTCTTTGAGTGTGCGATTTCTTCTTTTAGCAAGATCATTTTGTTGAGGAGTCCTTGGAGCTGACTTCTCGTGAGCGATTCCAGCATCGGCACAAAAGTCCCTCAAGGGACCATTGCAAAACTCGGTTCCATTGTTAGAGCGGATCCTCTTCACGGCTACTCCCTTGTTATTTTGCACCTACAAGATAAGTTCTGGCAGCTGGAGCTTGACTTCATCCTTGGTCTTCATGAGTCTCACCCAAGTATACCTTGAGTAGTCATCGACTATCACAAGTGTGAACTGATCACTGTAATTTCTACAGATTAATTATAGAAATAGTGGCAAATAAATTTATAAACCCTAAAGTTATCGATCCAGGGGAATGAAGCAACGAAAAACCTTAAGTACTAAATCATAAGTTCTCAAAATACTGGTCAGGAAAATCATTTAAAAAGTTTTGGTTGTTTTGAAAATCGCAATACTTGCTAATAAAAATTAAACAGGAAATTAAAAAGCTTTTGGATTCAAATAAGAGGAACACAGATTCCAGGGATATCTACCTATCAAGTGTGACATGGATGAATGAATTGATTAATTCCCAATTTTAATTCCTCTTCGTAGTGAAACATCAGAAAAATATTATGAACTTCTTTGTTTGACAATTCATAAAGTAGATTAATTAATTATCTATCTCCGCTCGGTCTCAAGATAAATTAACTAACTCCAAAGATCTACAGATTTATCCCTACAATCAATCTCCTTCAGTTACGACAAGAAATCATATTATATTGTGAAAATCTCTTTCCATTCAAAACTATCATAGTTAAGTCTCAAGTAATCAACTAGATAATCCTAAAATGTGGCCAACAAACTCAAGATTAGGGAATAAGCACAGATTTCACAAACTACGAAGGGAAAGGGAAAATAACTCAATTAATCAAATAAGCATACATTGATAGTTCGAAACCCTAGAATCTGAGAAAGGATTTAGTTACACATATTCACGGTAATATTCATCATGGAAAAATAAAACCTGAATTGCATAAAAATTGGAATCCGAAAATCTTCCCGCAGGAACTTGTCTTCAAACATAAAAC
>JAPKLW010000115.1:753688-807479 GCA_026898455.1 Plectranthus barbatus | reverse complement strand
TCAATACTAAATCTTGTAATTGCTCTAAGTCTCTTCTCTCTAAAAAACGAATTTACATGAATATTTATAGGGGTGGAGGTGTATCATATCAAATCTAGGGCTAAAGATATGAAAAATCTCGAATTCAGATTCAGATTAGGGATCCCGCATGCGCGTCGACCGTGGCTGTTTGGCGTCGATCGCTGGGCCTGGAACATCCTTGTCGATCGATGAGCATTAGCAGCGATCGACGCGGCCTTTGCTTCCGTCGATCTGCCTTTTCCTTTCGTCGAGCGCTATGCCTTCTTTGCCCCTTCTGCGCGGTCTCACGGTTTTGGCCATAACTTCCTCTCCCAAACTCCGATTGACCTGATTCCAGTTGCGTTGGAGAGCTAACTTAAAGCTTCATCCATTGACATGCGCCAATAGCTAGAATTCCTCTTGTGGTAGAAATCTTCATTGCTACTCTTACACGTCACTGCTTTCGGAACGGTTTTCTCATGAGTTTAGACCTAAAAACCTGCATAAACATCAAAACACACCTAAAACCACCTAATATTGACATCATGCATAAAATATATATATAAACTCAATAAAACTACATAAAATAATATAAAAATAATATAGATAAGTGAGTGAAATAACGAGCTTATCATGAACCTCTTTCCTCCTATAGTCGGTGGCTTCCAAATAGATCCATATATAGCAGCTCCTAGATCCTTTCCATGCATGCTATGATGGGGCGATTCTGGAATGAAGCTTCGGTTTGCTTCCCCGTCTTTCATGCACAGCAGACACCTTCTTTCTTGAACCCAGTTTCTGGAAGACCTTCCACAAGTTTATGTTTTGCTAGGTGTCTTATTGATTGGAAGTTAAAGTGGCTTAATCTCTTATGACACAACCAATTTACTCCTTCTTGGGATGAGCTTGTTGCGATAAAGCATGTGTTAGCTTAGCCGCTCTCCCAATCTACAACATATAGACTTCCTTTCTTGAATCCTTTGAGCACGATCTCCTTGGAATCTTTCTCCTTGATTAAGCACTCGACTTTGGCAAATATCACCTCGTACCCGCTCTGAATAAGCTGACTTATACTCAGCATAAGGTAGTTGAGGTTTGTGACCAAGAATATGTTCTTGATGGTTATCCTATTGTACTCCATGTATCATTTGCCTATATCTCTCCCCTTGGAATCGTCTCCAAAGACAACAGGGGGTCGTCTCGCCATTTGTAAGTCTGAGAGTAAGATCTTCTCTCCGGACATGTGGGCTGAGCACCTACTATCCAGAATCTAAGATCTCTTCTTTTTCCTGAGCTGACTCTCTTGACCATGTGCCTGCAAACAAACGAAGTTAGACTTTGAGTACCCGAGCTTCTGCAGGTCCTGCAGGGTTAGTCTTTAGAATCCATCCTTTTGGAATCTAAGCTTGTTTCACCTTAAGCTTAGGTGATACCTTCTCCACTTTTCTCTTCCTTCTGAAATAATGTATGTTATTTGGATGCATATGAGAATGAATAGTGGGTGTGTGCAAAATCTTACGATAAACTGAGTTTCTCAAAACTGAGTTTCCTGGAACTGAGTTCCTGGAAACTAAGTTTCTTGAACCTAAGTTTCTGTAGATTCTCAGGAACCAAGTCCTGGGTGTGCAGTCTTCCTAGCCCTTGAATAGGATAAATGGTTGGGCTCTGACCTCGAGTAGTTGTCCCTTCTACCCGAATAAGTCCTTCTTTCATAAGAAGTATGAGCATAGGACCTTGAATTTCTCGAATCCAAACACGAAACTGACTTCCTGTGAAACTCAGTTTTAGTTTTCGAAGTGGGTTTCCTTGCATTAGAAACGTTTTGCTTAACCCACTTCTTGGGCATACTTGACTTCATGTCTGGGTTATTCAGTTTTGGAACTAACTTCTGTACCTTGCGCTGATTGGCCAACGCGGAGTTATTGTCAAGACTGACTACTCCTTTACCCAACAACTTAACCTCTAAACCGAAATCCTTTTAAAATGGTAATTTGAAACTTTTTCGGTTTCAGAAGTTGATGCATGGTTGCTCAAGATAGTTTAAGAAAAACCCAGCTCTGACTAGTGAGATGGGTCTTTTTGTATACTCAGGACTTCTGAAACTTTGCTAGTGTTAGTATATAATGAACAAATAAGATTTTGGTCACTAGCAATTTTTAGTTTTAAGGATTCGCATTCCTAAGAAATCTTTTTAAATTTTCAAGTAAAATGAAATGCTCCTCTCTAAGCTTAGTTAGCTCTTCACTAAGTGACCTCGATCCTTGGATCTCCTCGGCCAGCTTTGAAACTTCAAGCTTCAATGAAACATTCTCGCCAACTAAAACATTTTTCAACTTATAAAATTTTGAAAATTCTTTAGCAAGAGACTCAAGAGTGACGTACTCTGAATCTGAGCAGGTGGATTCAGAGTTATCTTCCATGGATGCATACGAACTCGAAACTGAGTTTGAGATAGTTACCAAGTTTTGTATCTTAGTTTCTGGTTCTTCTCATTCAGAGTCCGAGGCATATTCTTCAAGCTTGGCCATGAAGACCAGAAGAGTTTCTTCCTCGTCTTCATCTCCAGATGTATAATAGCCATCATCATTATCTTGGATGTCCAGAACCTCAGTTCTGGATAGCATGGCTTTGGCTACGGCTCTAGAAGCTTTCTTCTCGAAAATCATCTTGAGGCGCTCTCTTTCCTCCTTAGACACTAGCGGACATTCATACTTCAGATGATTTGGAGAGTTGTACACGAAGCACGCCTTCGGAGATCTCTCACTGAATTTTTATTCACCTCCTTTTGAACTTTCACTCTTGGCTTTAGCCTTTTCCAGAAGCTTGGTCAGCTTCCTCATTTGCTCATCAAGCTCAGGAACTAAGCTCTCTTCCTCTTTCTTTTAGGGGTAGGAAGATGTTGGAGTAGGCTTTGTATGCAGAGGATTGGCCAGCTGCTCTGTCAGCTTGGTAAGGCTTCTAGGGCCTCCTCTTAAAATCCCTTTTGACGAAGAAGGCAACATCTTCTTCAGGTTGCGTGCTGACACTTCTTACGGCTTCATTCCTGTTCGTCATTTGTATGTCCCACTCATGGGCTTGAAGCTAGGTGAACACATCATTTATTGACATCTTCAACAAATCCTTTTCCTTTAAGCTCGTGGTTTTTACAAAACAATCTTCCTTCAGAATCCTGGAGAGGATCTTCGCATTCAAATCTGCAATAGAATACTCTCTCCCCAAGTTTTTAAGCTCACAAACTATTGCATTAAATCTTGCTTCCATGGATTTAACATTTTGATCGGGAAGTATTTGAAATGATTCATACTCATCTACGTAATTTTGATGCTTATTTTGCTTCATTTGATTGGTCTCTTGCAGAGTGTGCCAAGGAAATCCCATATTTGCTTCACGTTGTCATACGCCAAAGCTTTGACAACTAGCGGTTCCGGTAGAGATTGAAGAATTAGCTCCATGGCGACTATGTCCAGTTGAGCAAGAACTTTATCTTCATTGGTTCACTCAACATAGGGTTTCTCTGTGATTTCTGGTCCATCACCTCCTCTAAGCTGAGTATTGACCTTCATAATCTTGATTGGTCTGTTGGCTAAGGCATCCGCCATTTCTGGATGAACATTCTTCAGCATGATCAAAGATTTTTTCTTCCTTATGTTGTAATTCTCTGGGGAATACTTGGGAAGCTTTGTGATGTGAGCCATCTTTGTATACCTGAGCTTAACAAACAAGTGCAAGGAAAAGAGATTTGGTCCTAAGTGACTAAACACAACCAGTTGGTCTGTAAGAACTTTGACGTGTGATACCACTTGTTGGTCCTGAAATTGGAGTAATATAATGTGCAGCGGAAGTAAGTTTGATATGAATTTGTTCTCTAAAACTGACTAAGACTCAATTTCAGGTTATCGAAAAGTAAGTTTAGCTCAGAAGGTTATAAAGTAAGCTTCTGAAAGTATAAACTTTAATACTTAGTTAAGTATTGAAGGTTTTAAGTATGGAAACTTAAGAGAGAAGAAACTTAAGTAAAGCAAGTAAATGACTTGGGATATTTATAGTGGTTGAACATAAAATCCTACGTCCACTCTTTTGAATTTAATCGGGAATGTACTAGTATCAGAGTACAAGCCTTCTTGCAATATATGGACAGCCCATCTGAAGCCTTTGTCTTTCGGTCTGCTATCTTCACTCTTCTAGAACCTCCTTGTAAGCTAACTCAGTCTCTAGGTCGAAGTGAGGACACACCCCGCTGCCTTCTTTCTGGTCGATGGATGTTTTCTTGTTCTTCCCAGAACTCAGTATGGTTGGCAGACGCCGGTGATAATCAATATCCTAGAATAGGTTATTGACTGCTATGAATATAACTTTGAAAAGTTATTTTCTCCAAAGAAATAGCTTCAGCTTTAAGCTTTAGCCTTGTGCTTTAAAACATTAGCACGAAATAAGTAACTTGAGTTGGAAACTCAAGTCTCGTGATAGAACTATGGAAGTTTAGAGAGCTTTAAGTGGAAAGTTGAGCAGAGTGTCGGCTTAGCTTTTCACGTAATTCAGGTATGTTCTTCGTTCGAAATGTTGGACTATTTATAATCTTTAGGGGGACAATTTGAATTTCCACCCGTTAGACACATAAATTGAGTCGTTAGAGACATGGAGAATGTCGTCCAATCATAGCCCATACTTTTTGTCTACTCTACTGCATGCTTCATGCTTTTGGTAGTGTAATTTCCACCAACTCTTGTCAGACTAAGTTTCAGTCCGAGGAATCCCAGTATGAGATATCCTCGTACTGACTTTTTGACTTAGCATTGAAGTGCCTTTAAGTCTGACTTCGAATACTTGTGTTTCATGTGCTTCTGAAATAAGGAACTTCCATACTGACATTCCAAAGTCGGTATGGGCTTCCTCTATACTGACATTCCAATGTCAGTATAGGCATCCACCATACTTAGTGTAACTCAGTTTCAGCTTCCAAAACTTAGTTTCCAAAAAACTAAGTTTCTGGCCTTACTAAGATTTGAGCACGAACACATGTCTTCATATCTCGACCTTTATCTTCTTCAAAGTCTTCATCAGAAACTCAGTTTCTGATTCCTTTGCTCGGTCTTCAACATCTAAGTTTCTATTACAACTCGAATAATCGATTACATTTAAAAACTCTAGAAACTTAGTACTAAAGTATATTTTGACATATCAAAACATCAAATTAAGAGGTTAACTTAAATTAATTCCTAACACTAGAGGAACACATTACCCCCTTGGTGACTATTTGGATAAATTACACCCCTCTACTTTTAAAATTGGTTCACTTAAACCCTTTTATTTTTAAGTTTCCTATTATACCCTTATTAAATAATAGTTGATATTTTCAAATTTTATGTTTATTTTTATTTTAGTGCATTTTATTTAGTTATCTTTTATTTATTGAATCATGAAATTATTACATATTTAACCATAATATTATTAAATTTTTATGACATTGTAAATTTTTTAATTATTTGATATTTATTGTTTGGGAGTTGTTTTAAGAGTACTAACAATAAATATTTATATTTATGCATCTTATACATATTTAAGAAATATGTAACGAAAATATTATTTTTTTTAGTTTCTATTTTAAGTCTCCATATAACCTCTGAATTAATGCTTATTAATTTTTAAAACTCTTTTATTTTAATGTTGAATAATTAATCAGAGAAAAGTATTCGGATTGCTACTACAAATTGTATATGTTTTAAGGAATTAGGAATTCTCAAATATCAAAATAATATATTTAAAGAAAAATTGAAAATACCTAACATATAATATTTTCTCATAATTATTTTTCGTTAAGTTAAACTTAAATTACACTAAAGTCATCAAGATTTATTTAAACTCAAAATAAATTATGTTTTGCTTCTCTTGCCCAGATTTAAAAAAAAAAGTAGCGAAATTTTAAGTTATTTTTTTAGAATGAACTAGTGAATTAATGGCACATTTATTTTTAAGTATATTGCATAATAAAGTTAAATAAAAAATCATATTACGAAACAAACTCTAAATGAGAAAATATATAATAATATAATGAAAAAAAAATTAATCAAAGTAGTATAAAATACTTATATAAATTGATAAGAGCATTATATGAATATTAAAAGTAAAGAGGTTTAAATGATCAACTTTAAAAGTGGTAGGGTGTAATTGACCGAAATAGCCATAGAAGAGTAATATATTCTTCTATTAATAGTTGAAGGACTAAACTGGATCTTATCTTTATCTAATTTTATTATTGTCCAAAAGAATCAATTAGATTATATTGTACTATATATAATTGTATTTTTGTAACAATAATTATTTAAATTAGTAATCTCAATAGTGAAATGGCAAATGAAGCACCATTTATGGAATAAATGATTTGATGAGTATAAAACTATATTAAATCCATAGATATAACATTATTAAATAATAATATTTTATTATTTTTAAAATTAGAGTAGATAGATAAGGCCGATCGTTTGAGTCAATAACATGGCATTACACAAAGTACCAAAACTTGGAATCAATTTTAATTTGTCAATTATTTTACATCATATTATAACGAAACATGCCAAGAATCTTGTTATCGAAAAACTAATTAACAATTCAATATTCCAGTCAAATAAGACAGTTTCAATATATTTATAAAATATTTAGAAGAGTGCAGCAGCAGCCATCAAATCAAATTAATTAAGCAGTAAAATGGAAAGCATTATTGCTCTCTTCTTTATCGCTTTAACAATTTTGTTTTCCTTGAGGCGGCAGAGAAACCTTGCTCCGGGGCCTTATACTTTTCCGATCAGCGGGAACATGATGCAGCTGGGCACGAAACCACACCAATCATTCGCCCAGCTGTCGTAGAAATATGGGCTGCTCATGTCCATCCACCTGGGAGTTTATATAATTAATAAAATATTATTTTACTTTCATCACGGATATAATGCTGACTCACCCTCTTATTACCATGTAATTAGGAGCGAATTACATTAAACTCACATGATCCACATATTTAAGAATTTAGATATTCATTAATTAATGTTGCATATGATAATTAGACACAATTAATTAATATCTTATTTTCTAAATAGGACCACTCACTTCTTTTCACTTATGCTTGAATTAACTATTCAATCTGCAGGACTTAGCATAAGGAACCTTGTGAGCTCATCAGGGTATGTCACCATCCAGAAACGGATATGCTTGCCTATACGTCCAGCCTAAGCATGCCACACACAAATTACCAACACCCAAAATGCAGATATAAGAGTACATGAAAGACCTGTCATCCTAGCAAATCAAAGTGTGGTCAATCTATATGCGCCCCTTAGTCTTCTATTAGGTTTAAGATCGTAGGAAGTACGTTAGGGATCTGGCTCATTCATATGTCACTAAAATGACACATCCCACTGTTGATCTCATTAATACATAAAGATGCACCGGCACATTCAAGTAGCTAGGATAAACTTACTTATGAACTGATGTATCACAACTTAAACCAACAACCTATCCAGGGACTATCTCAGTCGTGATACTGTTTATACCTCGCTAGGTCAATCTAGCCATATAATCCTCTGTGATCACCTACACACTATATGGTCATCCCTATCGAAAAGATAATAGTATATTATAGTTCATTGTATGTTACTCCCTCCGTCCCACCTCAATTGTCCCACTTTCCTTTTTCGTCCGTCCCACCTCAATTGTCTCATTACTTAAAAAGGCCACTTTTTCACACTCAACAATAAAATATTAATTCCACTCAACTTACTTTACACTCACACACCTTGGTTATTGTGCCCGGTCAACTCGGGATAATTCAGCCGGGACGGAGGGAGTATTTGTTATATCAGATAACGAGCATTGTTGTTCCAACACATATATGAATACCAGTATATAAAACACTTAATCATTTATGCTTTCAGTATACAATCTCAATAATGTGTATATAATGAAGATTTCGGTTCATCATTCCGGAACTAAGCACATACACATCTGATATCATTTTTATCGTGATCATGTCGAGAAGAAGGATGTTAGCGTTAAGTATATTCGAACTGAAGATCAACTTGCAAACATCTTCACGAAACCTCTTCTAGAAGCAAGATTCAAGGAGCTATGTTTCAAATTGATCTTTTGGAATTTGATGAAATTTTGGAGTATGAAGAATGAAATTATTTCTCTTTCCTAAGCCTTGAAGATTCTTTGATTTTCTAAGAGAAAGGGAATAAAATTGTGTCCAAGCTCTCACTTTTGGATGATCATCAGTTTTTATCTAAGTCAATCAGTCTGAAAAAAAAATACAGACTGACACCGATTTTATTTAGCTAGTTGCTATGTATTTTTATTAAATCGAGAATTAAATGATTAATTCAGGAATAGTCCATGGAAGATATTTATTAGGGACCAGCCATATCATTATTATATATCTGGTACAATCATATATTCAACTTTCTTAGTTAATAATTCATAGTCTATTGAAGCCAATTTTTATGATTAACTTTTATATTATTAAATTTTTTTTACTTCTAATTAATAAGGAAAAATGCTGATTAATTATGTCCATTTTTATATTTTACTTTCTACTCCATTATTGAAATAAATAAATTTTATAATTTTATTTTATTACAATTTTGTTAATTTTGCAAAATCAAACCTAGGGTTTATTCCTTCGGATTAACTCATATAATATTTTTTATTAATTAAGTCTCAGTTTTTAACTAAAATCTAATTATTAAAATTGATTAATTCCTAACTATAATTTAAGTTTTTACAAAGTCTTTATTTTTTTTAATAAAAACTAATTAGAATATATACAATCATATTTATGCAATAATTATTATTAAAATAATAATCACAACCGAATAGTGAAATACCAAATGAAACATCATTTTGCCTAAAAAAATGAAACATTATTATGAAGTAATTGATTTGATTGGATAAAGAATCATATCAAATCCATCTTTCAATTTCTTATTTATTAAAGATATAACCCTACGTACATGTTAACTTTTATTGTTATTTATTGATTGATAAGGCCGATCATTTGAGTACTTAATAACAAAGCTATAACACAAAGTACAAAAACTTGGAATCGCTTTCAATTTTTCAACTATGGCTGTCAATTATACATCATATTATAATTAGAAAACAAATAAATTATCAATATTCCAGTCAAATAAGACAGTTTCAATATATTTTAAAAAAATAAAAGAAGAGTAAACATCGATCCATTGGGGAATGCGGCAGCAGCAGTCATCTAAATAATTAAGCAGCAAAATAGAAAGCATTAATGCTCTTCTCGTTGCTCAATTTTGTTTTCGTTGAAGCGGCGGAGAAACCTTGCTCCGGGGCCTTATCCTTTTCTGATCATCGGAAACATGCTGCTACTGGGCACGAAACTACACCAATCATTCGCCCAGCTGTCAGAAGAATTATGGGCCGCTCATGTCCTTCCACCTCGAAAGTTTATATAATTAATAAAATATTGTTTTACCTTCACCACAGAAACAATGCAGACTCACCTCTTTATTAACACTTAACTAGGAGCGGGTTGCATTAAACTAACATGATCCACATATTTAAGATTTTAGACATTCATTAATTAATTTTGCATATGATATTTAGCCACAATTAATTAATATCTTATTTTCTAAGTAGTACCTGTTGGGCCTAAAATTGATTGGGCTAGAAAAAACTAGGCCCAGGTCCAGTAAGGATGGCAATGACCGAAGATGGTGTACCCGAATGAGCTACACAACCTTCGGATATTGACCTCAGCCGGTCTCCAAAGGGAGACGAACTACCAGCAAGGTACAACTCCCGAAGTACACAACCCAGAACCACGAAAATATTGTTCACGACCTACCAGTAAGGGTCCTACTGAAGACCTCCACGACCTACCCATCAAAGGCCACCGACGGGACCACGAACCACAACAAAGGTCCCCGGCCAGGAACTACCATTAAGGTCCTATATCACAAACTACAAGCAAGATCAGGATCCCGGAGAGCACGACTTGGAGCCAGGAACCCACAGCTCACGACCTACCTGGATGATTAAGAAGGCGAGTCTCAAGTCGCACATAATTTGGAGGACCGTTGAAGACCCCAATTCAACTGTCATGCAAAGACCGGAATCATCCCCAAGTTCCTCGCATCGTCTACTGAGAAATTAAAACGGAAAAAGATCTAGCCGCGGATAATCCGGAGGTCCGTTGAGGGACTCTAGCCCAACAACCTACAAAAATGATGCAGCCGCCAGCCTCCAGTAACCACTTCCGAGAAAATAGGAACTACCACGAAGTTCACCACATAACCCACTGGGGAGAGGTCAAACATAAAGAGGTCTGGCCGCAGATAATTCGGAGGTCCGTTGCGGGACCCTAGCTGAACAACCTCCGAAAAGGGCGCAAACGTCAACCTCCAGCCACGACCTCCAAGAAAATTGCAACTACTCCCTGAAATTCTCTAGGGTTGTAACAGCTCCTCTTGAACTATGAAAGGGGAGCCGATAGGCCATTTTTAGCACATTTTTACTTCTATTATACTTGTATTCTTCAAAATTCATGATTCATACTTCATCATTCATAATAAAATTACATTATTTTGTCATTATTTAGCTATTTTTCCCTTATCTTTCATAAGTTCCAAGGGTCCCGATTTTATCACTAATCAAACGACAACAATTTGGTTCCCACCGTGGGGCTCTTGGAATAAAAAATATGATTTATTTTACAGGAAATGGCTGAAGAACAATCACCAACAAGGAGTACGAAGGTGGAAAACTCATTCGCAAGGAGGGAAGAAGCAGCTGAAAGGAGGAGGAAGGCTATGCAAGACGTTGTCCACAGGACAGACCTGACCAGGATCCTGTTGAGCATCTCGCCTCCGCATCCGTCTTCCATAGTATATCCATACATAGCGCTGATGATAAACCAGATGAAGGCGACATAGGAGGAACTAGCCAAGATGAACCAACAAGTGGAACTGATGACCAGGACGAACCGTGCACTGTAGGAGGAGAACCAGAGCTTAAAGGCCATGAGACCCACAACAGGGTCACGACCACGACCTTGGATATTTGACCCTGAAAGCTGCACACGACCACCTCTAGTTACCCCCAAGAACCTTAACCTGGACTTCAACCGCAATTCAAACTGCCACAACTAGCATCCCCCGCCGAATACCGGAGCAATGCCTGGGGCTGGAGTTGGCACCGAAGATGCTTCAACGATCGCAGCGATGGCAATGAGCTTGATCGAGGGAATGATTGAGAGTTGGATAAACTACTTTGAGTCCTTGCTGGCCCGAATCCCAGGAGTGTGTCCCCTTGAAAAGAACATTGCGTGGGAGAGTTATGCGGACTCCCCCTTTACTCCTGACAAAGCAAACATCAAGATCCTAGATAGATTAATTCCATCGAACTTCGTCCCTTACGACGGGACCTCGGATCTAGATAACCACATTGCCATCTACAAAAAAAAAGATTTTCACCGCATCAATTCATGTTGATATACGGGAAGCTTGCATGTGCAAGAACTTTGGGTCCAGTCTGACGGGACCCACCCTGGAATAGTTTGTGAGTCTCCTCCGTGGATCCATATCCATATTTGCGGAACTACAACAACTTTTTCAACACCAGTACGCTAGCAGTCGGAAGCTAGAGAAACATTCGGACGAGCTCTAAGCCATCATCCAGAAGTTGATAGAAACATTGCGCTCATACGTAAGATGCTTCAACAAGAAATTGGTCAACATCCCGAACTGCCCACAATCCACAGCAGTCGGGCCTTCTGAAAAGGCTTGGACGTGGACTCCAACTTATACAAGGAGCTAACACTATACCCTTGCCGGATGCTGGATGACGCATTGAATAAAGTTGGGGCTTGCATCAAGTGGGAGGAGGATGAGCCATATAAGATGGCCAGGAGGAACGCGCTTAAAATTGAAGGTCGTGATGGAAGAGAAGACCAACATGATTATCGAGATTGATGAGGCAACAAGGACTAACCCTTGAGATAGTTATAGATACACATCCTCTAACCTTTTCTTTTCTTTTAATTTAATCAATTCAATTTGTTTATTCAAAAACACCAAACTAACTTGAGTGTGGGTGGGCGCTACCAAGTGCATCACCCGCACTCACGACCTACTTTGGGTGCACTAAGCATACAACAATGCAGTGAAAATTCATCCAGACACGTCAAGCCAAGAATGATGCCATGACATGGGTGGAAAAAACCACTTAACCGCCTGTGTACCTGGTCAAAACACGACCTTAACACATCGGGACCACATGGTCCCCAAACATCCACGAACTAGCAAACAATAAGAGCCCCGTCATGAGTTCCCCATGGGTATGCACAAAGCGATGTACATGAGAGCTTAGCTCCCATAAAGCGGGATATCTTACGGGATGTCCCCCCTCCTATCTCGTGGTTCCGGACCCACGACTCGAGCCTGCAAGATAACTCTATGGAGCTACTTGCATTCCTGTGTAGGAGCCTACAAATAGGCCCTTACACCCATCGAAATCACCCACGGGGAGATCAACCTTCCAAAGGAGATAGGGACCTCATGAGGAGCTCGAAACTTCCGCGCTTTGAGCACTTGCATTGCGACAGGCTCGATCCTTAAAATTGTTCGACCTTGGGGTCTCCTAGAAATCAACCCCAAGCCTCGAAGGGACTATTGTTGGGCCCAAAAATTTATTGGGCTAGAAAAAACTAGGCCCAGATCCAGTAAGGATGGCAACGGCTCAGGAGGGTGTACCAAAATGAGCTACACGTCCTTCGGATGATGACCTCAGCCTGTCCCCAAAGGGAGACAAACTACCAGCAAGGTCCAACTCCCAAAGTAAACGACTCAGAACCACAAAACTATTGTTCACGACCTACCAGTAAGGGTCATATTAAAGACCTCCACGACCTACCCATCTAAGGCCACCTACGGGACCACGAACCACAACCAAGGTCCCGACCAAGAACTACCACTATGGTCCCATGTCACGAACTACAAGTAAGATCAAGATCCCGGAGAACATGATCTCGAGCCAGGGATCCACAGCTCACAACCTACCTGGAAGATTAAGGAGGCGAGTCTCAAACAACACATAATTTGGAGGACCATTGAAGATCCAAATTCAACTAACCCGCAAAGATCGGAACCATCCCATGTTCCTCGCTTTGCCTACTGGGGAGAAGTCAAAATGGATATGGATCCAGCCACAGATAATCCGGTGGTCCATGGAGGGACCTTAGCCCAACAACCTCCAAAAAGGATGCATCCGCCAGCCTCCAATAACCACTTCCGAGAAAATAAAAACTACCACATAGTTCACCATATAACCCACTGGGAGAGGTCAAACAGATAGGGGTCCGACCGTAGTTAATTTGGAGGTCTGTTGAGGAACCCTAGCTGAACAACCTTCGAAAAGGACGCAGACATCAACCTCAAGCCACGAAATCTGAGAAAATCAGAACTACCCCCTGAATTCTCTAGGGTTGTAATAGCTCATCTTGCACTATAAATGGGGAGTCGATAGGTTATTTTTAGCAATTTTTTACTTCTATTATACTTGTATTCTTCAAAATTCATGATTCACACTTCATCATTCATATAAATGGGGAGCCATATGATCCTCTGTGATTTCCTACACACCATATGACCATCCCTATCAAAGAGATAATAGGTTATTATAGTTCGTTGTATGTCTTATTATATCAGATAACGAGCATTGTTGATGCAACACATATATGGAGACCAATATATAAAACACTTAATCATATATGCTTTCAGTATACTATCCCAACAATGTGTATAACGAAGAATCCGGTTCATCATTCCAGAACCAAGCACATAGACATCCAATATCATTTTTTTCGCGATCATGTCAAGAAGAAGGATGTTAGCGTGGAATATATTCGAATTGAATATCAACTTGCAAACATCTTCACGAAGTCTCTCCCACAAGCAAGATTCAAGGAGCTATGTTTCAAATCGGTCTTTTGGAGTTTGATGAAATTTCAGAGTATGGAGAATGAGTCCAAGCTCTCATTTTTCTTTCCTAAGCCTTGAAGATTCTTTGGTTTTCTAGTAGAAGTGGAATAAAACTATGTCCAAGCTCTCATTTTTGGATAATCATCAGTTTTTATCTGAGTTAATCAGTTTGAAGTAAATGCAGACTGACACTATAGGTTCAAAGCTCACTCAAACAAGCTTACAAGTTTCATCTTTGACGAAGACACTGAATAAAATTGAGTTTTAACTCTTAGTTTTCATAATTATTTAATTTTAGAACTTACGAGTTTTGTACTCAACAATTGATCGGAGAAGTAGCGGATTAGAATTGAGTCCAAGCTTTCAATTTATATGAAGATTAAGATTGACACATAAGTTTGAGACTAACACTCAAAGACTCTCAGACTTACCCAACCAGCCTGAAGTAGCACAAATTTGAAACATGCAACCCTGGGTGGGATTTTTAAATTACGAAGGCTTATGCGACATGCCATCATTTAATGCGCACAATCGAAGGTTGTTGGTCCCAAAATCAGAGTAAAATATATTGCAGCGGAAAGATGTTTGATATGCACTTGTTCTCCGAAACTGACTTAAACTCTGTTTCGGGTTTGTCAAGGTAAGTTTTAAGCTCAGAAAATGATTAAGTAAGTTTCACAATTATACACTTTAATACTTGTCTAAGTATTGAAGGTTTCAAAGTAAGCTTGAGAAACCAAGTATGCTAAAGAGTAAAGTAAGCAAGTAAAACACTCAGGATATTATAGTGGTTCAGATTTAAATATCCTACGTCCACTCATCCGAACTTAATCGGGAAATCCACTAATTTTTAGATTGTAAGCCTTCTTGCGATCTATGGATAGCCCATTGGTACTCCGTCCTTCGGTCTACTATCGTCACTTGTCTGGAAACTCCTTGTAAGCTTACTTAGTCTTCAGGTCGAAGTGAGGATGCACCCCACAACCTTCTTCCTGGTGGTTGGATGTATGAACGTTCTTCCCACAACTCAGTTTGGTTGGCTAGTGCCCGTGATAATCAAAATCCCTGAGTAGGATAATGATTGCGGTGAATATATCTTGGAAAGATATATTCACCAATAAGTAGCTTAAGCTTCGTGCTTAGAAAAAATAGCAGGGAATGATTAACCCAAGTTGATAACTTGAGTCTCGTGTTTAAAATACGGAGTATCAAAGAACTTTTTAGATGTAAGTTTGGTAGAGCTTTGGCTTATCTTAGCATGAGAGTTTGTTGGCTCGAGTAACATTTTTTGGTTGAAATGCAGACCTATTAATAGGAGATTCCTAGGGTGTTTGAAAATCTACCCGTTAGATATGAAAATCCAATTGTTAGAGGCATTAAAAATGTCACCCAATCATACCCATTCTTTTGTAGGTCTACTCTGCTCTGCTCTGAAATAGATGTACTTCATGTAATTTTCACCTGCTCTTGTCAAACTCAGTTTTAGTCCGAGGAATCCAAGTATGGACTTCCTCGTACTGACTTTTACTTAGTCTTCAATTGCCTCGAAGTGTTACTAAGCTTGATACTCCTTGTGTTCCACATGCTTACGAACTTAGTCCTCCATACTGATCTTCCATAGTCAGTACAGGCCGCCCTCATACTTACTTCTCATAAGTCAGTATAGTAAACACTATACTGAGTACCCAAACTCAGTATAGGCCTTGGCCATATTTAGCGAAACCAAGATTCACGTACGAACACTTCTTCATATCTCGAGCAAATCCTTTGCTCGGTCTTCAGTACCTAAGTTGAATTACAACCCAGATAATCCTATACATCGATTACAATTTAGAATTCTAGAAACTTAGTGCTAAAGTAAGTTTTGACATATCAAAACATCAAATTAGAGAGGGAACTAAAACTTAGTTCCTAACAATTTCCCCCTTTTTGATATTGTCAAAACCACTTAAAAGAGACAGAAAGAAAAGGAAGCATGGTATACTGAGTTTCCAACAACACTACTCAATATGCGTGCCCTTAGTTCAGGCCTACTCTAATTGGTCTTTCCCCTGAATTGGAGAGACATTTCTCGAATAACCAATAGAGGAAATAGTCATTTTCGCTGCTCACACTGAAGAAAAGTGAGTTCAGCCAGGGTGAAAAACTTAGAAATAGAGAAAGAGAGAGAGAGAGATTGAAAATGAGAGATTGTCCAAGAATCAATTTCCAGACTTTCATTAATGATAGAGAATAATACATGTACAATGATAGTCAGAAAACTAAACTTGTAAGCCAAAAACTCAGTACCATCAAATTTATGGAGGAGGAGGCTCAGATGATGAAAGCTTTGAACCACTCAGCTTTGAGACAAGCTCCAGAAGCATGCTGTGCTGATCTTGCCTCCTCTTCTCCTCTGCTTCTTCTCTCAAACGTTGCTCTTCATTTTCTTTATGCCTCTATTCTTCCCCCTTTGTGACAATTTTAAGAATGCCTGAGACAGTGGACTTTACAAAAGTTAGAGTCTCGGAAGTTTCATCTTTCTCCTACTCGAACCTTGCCGTGAGCTCATCTAGACAATTTTGGAAATGAACTTGCATTTGAGTCATCCTAAAACTTGGATGGAGGACTCAGGCACTGCAGAAACCACAACGAGAAGCCGGGCTTTCTCTTCGTTAAGCCTGGCAAGCTCTTCAGCAGCCTTGCGCCACTCTTCTTCTTTTCTGATCTCCTCTTCTTCGGCTAATCTTTTTTGTTCAGCCTCTGCTTGTTGCCTCTGAAGCACTGCTTCTTCTTCTCTTCTCCTTTGATCAGCTTCTTGTTGTAAGAGAGCTTATTCATAGGCTTTATGTATGATCTCGGATTCTCCTCTCCTTTTCCTCCTTCGCCTTGAGCTCAAGTTCTTTCATTGCTCGAACGAGATAATCTTCTTTCTGCATGCACTCTATCTCCATCTGTCTGAAGATTACATCTCTTACTTGGATCATTCTCGCAGCATTGGCCAAGCTTCGCCTACTAGAATTTATGATATTGATGATTTGGACTGTCTGCACGACCGTCTGTTGAATTGTCAGTTCGGCAGACAGGGACAAAGCTTGCTCCAACTGCTTGCTCTCCTCCTCAGCATTCTTCAACTCCTCTTGGGCATTAGCACGATCCACCTTGATCTGCTCAAGCTCGCCCTCCATCCTCTGGAGCTGTCAGTCAGTTTTGCCACCTTATCTCTCCTAGCAGCTATAATATTGTGATAAACTTCCAGAGTTGGCTCTTGAGCTAGCTCTCCGTCTATCTCAGAAAGTATGGGAGTTTCAGAAGTTGAAGGATGTACCTGATAGATAGGGATGGCAGAGATGGGTCCTTCAGGGACAATCTGAAAATTAGGAGGTGGCAATCTGTGAGCATCCAATTGAAAGTTGAGTGCATTGGAAGCTCCAGCTTTGTAAGCGCGGATTTCCAGCATCCTCAACCTTATATCTCAGTCAGTCATCTTCCTGGACTCAATCTGAGCACTCCACTCATTTGCCCAAGCTTCCTCAGACCTCCAGAAGACCAGTCCCAACCCAGCCATCATGATACAAAGATCTTCAGCATTGAGTTCGTGCCTGGCTAGGTCGAACCTTCTCCACCTTCTGAATTCGCTCCTCAGTACATCACAAGGGATGGTATTCTCGAGCAAGATGTTAGGATAGAGCAAATTTATTTCTTCAGTTAACCGACGCTCTATCCCTTGAGAAATTTTGGCAGCCCAGGAGATAAGCTTGATATCCCATGTGTCAGTCTTCTCTATAGGTGAACACCAGCTCCTGAGTCGCAAAGAGGTAGATTCAGGCTGGGGTAGTCCATTGAAAGGATTTTTGTATTCAAAGATCTGACTGAGCTCCTTGTGCAGCTCCTTATCCCTCCTAGCGTCCCCTGGGTGTCACCTCCAGACTCCGTGCATGTCTCTTTCAAAGTCACACTCTTCATCTAGTTGGAAACAATGCACTTCATCGTCATCAAGAGAGTCGATGGAGAATGTGGATTCATCTGATGAAATGCTCATGGCATCATCTCTATTCTCACATCTACAAGAACCCACATCATGAGCTAACTCAGGTTGAAACTGAGTTGCAGACTCAACTCGGGTGGAGGTCTCTCCTTGCTCGGTCTCTTCATCATGCACCCTTTCTGGTTCCTGCACTTTCTCTTGTTCTGGCTCCGTCTTGGTCTCTTTCTCAGCCTCTGGCACCTGTTCACCCTCCTTCTCTTTCTCCACCAGTTTTGCTGGGGTGGTCGCCCGCACATCCTCTCCTTGTTTCTCCTGGCCTTTCATGGCCTGCTCGGCAGCTTCTTGAGCAATTTGGAACTCGACTTCCTCAGCATGGACTAATCTTTGGTTGTTCAGTCTCATGCTGAGGTCGTTCTACCTCGATCTCCTCATCTACTTTTTCAAAGTCAGTAGAATCTTCCTTTGCTTCCTTCTCTTCACCTCCTTCCTCCGGTTGTACTGGGTCAGTCGCTTGCTCAAAGAGGTCTCCTTCAACCATCACCTCTACCTCAGGTTGCTCAGGCTGTTCATACTGACATTCAGGGTGTTGGTCAGCACTCTGGGCTTTCTGGTAGAGAGCCTCAAAATATGTTGCTTCAGGAGTCCCATAGATGAAGTAAATATTGATATCTTGAGGTATCTCCACCTCTCGCTCATGAAAATTCAGTTTACGCCTGGTGGAGGATTCACCCACCTTCTCCTTACCCTTGTCTGCAACCTCCTCCTCTCTCTGCTTTCTCTTCAGAGGACGAACAACCTCAGTTCAAGGTTTCCTTGGGATAGGAATATCGATAGTGACCCTTCCCTTGAACAGAGTAGGTCCTTGTATTGGTTGGGAAAGATCCTCATCACCAAACTGCTTTCTTAGCTTCCTCTTTTTCTTCTTTTGCTAAACCTTAGTCGGATCCTCCCCAAGCTTAGTCAATAGGGGAAGGTCTTCCATGACCTTCTGCAGGCTCTCCTCCTGCTGAGCCGAAGTCTCTTCAGGCCTGTCTCCACCACCACCACCACCATCATCAACTTCATAATCATCCTCAGAATCACGGGTGGGGATGAAGTCAGTGGAGATCAGAAGTTTTCCATCATCCACTGCTGGCAACAATTTCTCCAGCAGGTAACTGACTTTTAGGCCGAAGCCAACTACGGTGGAGAATTGCCCTGTCTCCTCAATTGTTGACTTTCTGCCCACATAATCCAACAACCGTTCAAATAGGAACTCGGCCCAGTCCCCATGAACTGCATCATTGATGGCCATTAGAAGTGAATACTTCTTTCAACTTATCTCAAAAAATGAGCCCATCTCGCACTACAGCATCCTGATAACAATGTCAGCAAGAAATTTATAGAAAAGATCAAGCTCGTTGGTTTTGTGATTAATTTTCCAGGAAGTGGTGATCTCATCAAGCTTCCAGTTAGTCCAGTATCGCTCCATGATATGTCGAACATTCTGGTTATAAACCCCCTGTTGATAGAGATGGACTTTGGTTCCGCGATTCCTCAGCTTGAACATCTGTTTGAGTAAACAAAGTTGTTATCGCGATTTCAGTTCCAGCCACCTCAGTGGTGAAGAACCTCTTGTCCTTGTCCACTATGGCATTTGCATAGAATTAAGCAATGATGAACTAATGGAACTTCTTCAGTCTGGCCCTCAGATAGTACACTATCTTCTCCTTAGTAAGTTTACGGCCGAAGCAAACATCTGGGCATGCCTTTTCCACATCAGCCACAATGAGAATCTTCTCTTTAGTAACTTTAGCCGCTCTCCTCTGCTCTAGTGATAACTTCTAAGGATCATAATGAAATAATTTCATAACCTGACTATAAGGACGATCAATATATACGACAAGTGGTTGTTCCACTTCTCAGCCTGAAGTGGAGGTATCTCCAGCCAACTTTTGAGGTGTTATGGTAGATTTTTTCGGTGCCATGATTAGAAGGTAATGATTGGCAATCAACGAAGGAATATTTGTCAAAGGACTGACGACGGTGAAATGAAACACTATCTTCACGTTAAATTTTATCAATCCGAGTACTTTTCAATTTGCTCAAGTGAAAACTATTTACTTGTTTGGAGGTTCAATAGCTAGGCAAATCATAGTCGTTGGTATTTGTTTAACTAGGCAAAATAGAATGTAATCAAACATACAAGCAACAAAGCAATAACAAAACATGTAATTAAACTTCACAAGCCAAACAATTGAATAACTTGCTTAGGTAGATCAAAATATCAAGTTCAACAATAAGAAGAGAGTGAGTGTTGATTGAATTTCTATTGTTCCAAGTCGAATCAAACTATGTTGTAAACTAAGTTTTAATCCATAGGAGGTCGAGCAATCGACCCTACATTCGCTAGCCACTTGCTACAGAAAACTAGCGGTAGATGACACTAGGAATTGCAAACAACTACGTTATTAACCCCTAGATCACTCCCAATCGACCGTCAATTATCGCCCTACGACCTAGCCCCACACAGGGATTGGAACTAAAATCTTAAGAATATACACTTTTCACGACGATTCCGCCCGCGTGTTGGCTGCAGCGTTCACATCAACTACCCCTAAGGTTGGCAATTACCTACACCTAAGAGATAAGGAATAGGCTCAAGTGCAATTCAATCCCTCAAAGGAAAGTAAACAAGCAAATTTGATATCAACTCATAACAATATCCATTCTACAACAGTCACAATTGAATTTAGTTCTTCATACCTTGAATTGAGTACAAATCAATAAGAGAAATGAGAGAATCCATTACAAAATATCAAAGTCTAAGTAAGATCTCCTTTGATTGCCTTCCTTGGACTTGATCTACCTCCCTTCCTTCTAGATCTTCACCAAATTGGAAGAATTTGGCTTAAATCTCCTTGAATTTGGATGGGGAATGGTTTTGAGATGAATCTAGAGAGAACTCTCGTGACGGTTATTTTAAATATGACCAAAAGTTCTTTTAAAATGCGAAAATCCCTCTTCTATAGACGAGCTCCCAGGGCCTTGGATCGCCCGAGCCACCCATGGCTCGCCCGAGCAAACTAGAAATCGAAGACCACGAAGCCCGCATTGGCTCGACCGAGCGAACCCTCTGAAGAGCAGGCTCGGTCGAGCACTGCAGGGTCGGTCGAGCCAAGTCTCTGTCCAATGGTTTGGTCGAGCCTGCCTTGGCTCGGCCGAGAAATTCCTCTGAAATCCAGTTTCTTCACTCCTTTGCTCCGCTCGGTCGATCCAACTTTCTTTTAACCTTCGGCTTGGACGATTTACCTCCAAAACTCACCAAAAAGTGCTATAATATGCTCAAAACCTATCCTACAACATTCAAAACACAAAAACGCGAAAATACGACAAAAGAACAACAAAAACATATGATATGAGGGTAAAATGAACGCAAACATGCTCGCTCACACATCGAAATATAGGTCATTTTACACACATATCATAATCCCCCAAACTTGAACCTTTGATTGTCCTCAATCAAAACAAAGTAAAACAATCAATAAACCTCATCAAACAACCTCATAGCTCATCTTGGTTATCTTGGCATGCTCTAATCAATCGAGATTATCACCTAACTTTGTGACACAATTAATACTAACGACTTGAACCACTCATCAATGTGGGATAAAGAAATGAAAGCACTCCCTTACGTGTTTAGGGATCGATGAAATTTCACTCATTCACAAGATATTGAGCACTATTTCCATAGGCTTGAAACAATTCTCACCACTATACTACAACGAGTTGGCTCCTAAAATCAAGAAGGTCTTTGTTTTTGGTTATAACGTGGCTTACTAAAAGGTAGGTGGTTTTGGGCCAAAGTGACTAAACTCCTCAATTTCCCAAAACCCCCAAACTTATTTTCTTCCATCCACTTCTAACCCGAGGCTTCTTATTCACAACATTTCTTTCTCTCTTTTTTTTCTTTTCTCACTTTTCTTCTCTTTTTTTTTCTTACACCATCTTTCATTCATTCATGGTGCTTTTCTCTTTTTCTTTTTCCTCTTTTGTTTTCTTTTTAAGCACCCAAAATTTTTGTTGGTGCCCATTTTCTAGGATTCACATCAATCCTTAACTTCATAACTCTATTGCCTCAACAATTACACTTCAACGATAATAAACAATTCCCTACCCAACTCTCATCTCCGTATTCACCCTCATACACTCATTCCCCCCAAGTTTTGTCCTAATAATTTCCAAGAAAATACCACCATTAAGCTCAATCACGGGGGTCAAAGATATGAAAGGCAAAAATAATGTTCTCAACCACCTTATACTCCCGGAGTGAAAGGTAGGTCAAAGAATCGATGGCCTAATATCATTTTTTAGTTACCAAACTCATGCCAAATAGATAAAGAATTTATTCAAGTTCTAGATCTTGTGCTCTCAATCTTGCCACTCACAATCGATAAAGATATGACAATATCAAAGCCCGAATCTCACGGCTATTTGTCAAGTCCTATGCATTAACCACACATAAAACTCGGCGATTCAAAAGTTCAACTAAAGCATGCCTTGACAACTAGATTCCACTCTATCATTGGTCAAGGTAGATATCAAGCTCACTAAGTAAATCGTGATTCAAATCTCAAGCTCTTGTTTGGGTTCATCACACACACACAAGCACACAACATCCTAACCACAATCTACATGCCATAAAACAATGTAATGCATCTAATTGGTAGAAGGAACGATAGAAAGCGTTACCCATCGGCACACACGATCAAACCGCTCTCCTTGCCTTATTTGTACCTACTACAAATCAACAAAAACACCACCAAACTATTGAGCATAATCAAGCCAATTAAATTCTTAGTTCCACCAACTTCTACAAACCAATCATCAACAAAAATAGGCAATATCCACTAGCTCCACCATTCAAACAAAACCATTAAACATTCCACAAACCAAACCAAATAGAAAGAATTCAATCTAAAAAAAGCTCGCTAATTATCATCAACAAACCCATTAAATTAACATTCAAACATCAAAACATCATCCACATTCAAATATCCAAAGTAAAAATCCAAAGTGAAGGTAAATCAATATTGTTATACAACCAAATCGAATTTACTAAACTAGAAAGCAATAAAGATATAGAGAGAGGGAGAGGAGATCACGTCACCAACTACCGACACTTCCCCCCCAAACTTAGTCAAGTGAGACTAAGTTTGTAAAAAGGTAGGCGGTGAGGTCTCACTCCATGGGATCTTGCTGCTGCTGGCGGGCTCTGATACGGGATAGGGACACGACGCTGCAACTCCCGGACGTCCTCCTGAATCTCATCCATCCGCCAATCACCTCTATCAAATCGAGCAATGTAGCCGGCATGGGCAGCAGAAAAATCACCCTGCATCGTAGTCATCCTTGCATCCAAGCCTTGCAGAGATAGAGATAAAGAATCAACAGTTTTGGCAGTTCGTTGCATCATGGACATCATCTGTTGCTGCCAATCCTGAACCGGGGCCTGCTGTGGTCGTGCAGGTGCGCGGGTACTCGGACCAACGTCCTTGAGATCAGCCCGCTCCTCTGCCGACAGATGACGGAGGGTAGAGAAATACCCATCAGTGGACAAAACACCAACCATATCTTTATGATCCTCTGAATCCATCAACCAATTAGACCAATCAGTCAAATCCAAAACTGTGGTGTATCCATCATTAGGCATTCTCAAAGAAAACTTCCCGAATTTGTAGAAAATAGCACCCCTCTGCCCAGGAACCAAAAATCTCCCAGCCAGCAAAGAAGAAGTATCCAAAAACACGGCAGGAGCAGACGGGCCAGACAATGATATCTCAAGATGCTAAAAAATTGGAGTAATCATCCCACAACAAAAAGAAGGAGTACGGGCATTAGCAGCCCTACTCCAGGCATCCATTAACATAGCCCCCAATGAAAATTTTATCCCATGCATCAAAGCATAAAGCATATGCAACTCGGCAGTAATCACATTACTAGATTCATATCGTCCGCACACAGAACACCAACAAATTTTTGAATGTAACGTATAACAGGATTCCGAATCAAAGTAGCTCTACAGTCTTTAATATTAAACTTCCTATCATACTCAATTTCCGTAATCTCCCTCCAAAAATCCCCCAAATTAACGTCATCATGCAAAAACACAGAATCAGGCGTACACCCATAAATTGCATCAACTTGAGCACGTTGGAAGAAATGTTCTTTACCTTGGATTTTGAATTTCATGGATAATGGAAGTCCCCCCGCACCTTTCATAATCGTGACCGAGGCCAAGAATTCCCGTGATAATTCCATGTATCCGGGCCAACTTGCCGAGAGCAACTTCTTCCAACCTATGCCTTTGAGGAGACTCCAAACATCATCCTTTAGTTTCAGAGTTTTCAACGTCTCCCTGCACAAGTATTTGGTGCCTACAACTTGTCGATTTGCCAAACTCTTGAATTTAGCAAATTCTTCATCATCAAAACCCTTGGGGCGACCATTTGAAGAAGATGATTCACCTCTTGCCCGTTTTCTAGCCATGAGTAAAATTGAAAGGTGAGATAAGGATAATTCAAAGCAATAAGGGGTTAGAGAAATTTGGAGAAGAGAAATTTCGACCGAAATGAAGATATGGTGAAAAGGGGATCGGTCGAGCAATTTAAATTGCGCGTGGCTCGGCCGAGCGGTAGATGGCTCGACTGAGCGATGCATCTGTCCACGCGGTTTGGCTCGACCGAGCCTGCCTCGCTCGGCCGAGCGAAGTCTCTGTCCAAAGTGCCCGAACTAGCTTGGCCGAGCGACACCCCTGTTTTGACTTTTTTTCGTCCTTTTCCTGCACAATCCCGATCACTTCACCTCCGCGTTTCCTATCTTCATTCACAATGCCAATCAAACTTGTAGAACCAAAAACAATTAAGAATCCTTCAACAAAATCACACAACATTAAACTACCAAAAGCAATTAACCAACATTTATTCAAAACATAAAAAGAAACAAGCTGTAAATCCATTGGGTTGCCTCCCAACAAGCGCTTTTTTAACGTCGATAGCTCGACGAACTTACCTCGCAATCAATCGTGGTCAAAGGGTGCTGATCCAGAACCATACCTCGGTCTATAGTCACATGCTCCTCCGGAAAGAAAAGCTTCCTTCTTGCACTTCGAGGTAGATCCGTATCTACGCGAGCCTTCTTCATTCGAGTTTGATCAAGCTCATCTTCATCCCTCGGATCCTCATTGTCTTCACCTTCCTTGCCCATGATATTTAAGCTCGGATCAAGCACATCCTTCATTCTTTTCTTTTCCCCAGCTTTCTCCACTTCACTCTCATTCACATTCTTCGGAGGTAACGAGAACACCACTTCCTTTCCACAACATCGGAAAGTGAGCTCACCTTGTTTCATGTCGAATAATGCATTTGTCGTTTGCAACAATGGTCTTCCAAAAATCAGTTGAATGCTATCCTTTCTTCATGTCCACCACAAGGAAATCTCCCGGAAATGTAAATGTCAAAACTTCCACATGAACATCTTCAACTATCCCCCGTGGGCAAATTAAAGTATGATTCGCCACTTGCAAGACTTGACTTGTAGGTTTGATTTCTCCAATCTCCAACTCCTTGTACAAGTCCCACGTCATCACATTAACACTAGCTCCGGAGTCACACAAGGCTTTCTCGATATTAACGTCTCCAATTGCACATCCAATCACAAACCCCCCCGGATCCTCCTTCTTGCTAGCTATGTTCTTCTTTTCTTGTTCATAATTCCTCACATCACGTGGCTCCTCATCCGAGAACATTTCCACTCCAACAAGTTCATCCAACATCAGCACTCGCTCAATTTCTTCCGGAAGCGGCATTTCAATATCTCCCTTCCGTACATAATCAAAGAAATTGACATTTCCGGTTTGCTCATCATTCCTTTCTTCCACCTTTTCTACTTCTATCTCCTTTTCTTCTTCAACACCCAAACTCAACTCTTCTTCACTTTCCACTATCTCAATTTTAGGAGTCATTGCTTCCAATATTTCCTCCATCTTGCTTTTACCCTCGACCATATTACAACCTTTGTTTTGCACTACCTCGGTATCACTCGGGAATTTACCAGCTTGATGCTTCCAGCTCAATTGTTTAGCAATAGAGGAAATTTGAAGTTGAATTTCGGCGAACATGCCATCGTACTTCTCAAATCTCTTATATATTTCCTCATTTGGATTCCTCCTTGACTCTTGGGTAGCATATCTACTATTTCCCCCAGCATACCCCCCTTGGCTACTACCTCCCCCTTCAAGTTGTAACGGCGGATTAAGAGCATTGTTCGGGTTTGCATAGGAGAAATTGGGGTGAAACCGGTTAGAAGGATGGTAGTACGTGTTATCCGGCAGATTGTATTGAGGACGACCATTATATCCCTTCATTTCATTAACAAAATTACACTTTCCAGGAAGGACTCTTCATGTCAAACCACCATCATTTCCTCATTTTGATTCCCTGAAGTATACAAAACGTCAAGCTTCCTTTGCATGGCTGCTATTTGCTCTTTAAATTCCTCACTTTTCTTAGCCTCATTGACCGATTTGATCGATCGATAATCTTTCCGTTCCTTGGGCCAATGGAAACTATTTTTGGCCATTTTCTCAATTGTCCTACAAACTTCTTCCTCTTCTTGATCTAAGAATGTACCACCCGATGAAGCATCCATCATCACTTTCGTATCATAGTTTAGTCTCCCATAGAACTGACAAATTTGTTGACTCCGAGAAAGACCATGTCTTGGACACTTGCGTAGAAGCTCTTGGAACCAATCCCAAGCTTCATAAAGAGGCTCATCGTATCTTTGCCCAAATGATGTGATATCGGCCCTTCTCTTCAAAGTCAAACTCGGCTAAAAAAACTTGAATATAAACTTTTCTCTCAACTCTTCCCAAGTGGCAATATTCGATTTGTCCAAACCTTCGAACCAATTCCTAGCTCCATCCCTCAAGGAGAATGAGAATAACCGCAACCATATTTGATCTTGGGGAACTTGGTTGATCTTTATAGTATCTGTAATCTCCAAAAATCGAGATATATGAACATTTCGATCCTCGGTTACGTGTCGCCCAAATTGGTTGTTTTGTATCATTTGGACCAACTGTGGCTTTATCTCAAATTGCGTGGCATTTACTCCTAACCGAAAACCTCCCGTTAATGGTTCCCCTTGAGGTCAAAAAAGGTTTTGTAATGGTCTTCGAGGACCATTCCTCTCATTTAACATAGCATTCATCAACTCGAGTTGTCTCTCCAACTCTTCAATCCTAACCGTGTCCTCTCCATGGTTAGCCATCTCAAAATCAATTTGAATATTTCCTCTTCTTTCTTGAATTTTCATTTCCTCAAGCTCCCTAGCCTTTGATCGAGTGATCATAAACTACCTAGGAAAAATCAACAAAACAAATTTCAAAGCAAAACAATTCAACTACACAAACAAGAACAATTAACAAACAAATGTTAGTAACAATATTCACACAAGCTTTTCCTCAAACACCTAGCATACACTTCTTCAAACTTTCAATAATTTCACAAGACCTACTAGAAGATTCCCCGGAAACGGCGCCAAAAACGTGACGATGGTGAAATGCAACACTATCTTCACGTTAAATTTTATCAATTCGAGTACTTTTCCATTCGCTCAAATGAAAACTATTTACTTGTTTGGAGGTTCAATAGCTAGGCAAATCATAGTCGTTGGTATTTGTTTAACTAGGCAAAATAGAATGTAATCAAACATACAAGCAACAAAGCAATAACAAAACATGTAATTAAACTTCACAAGCCAAACAATTGAATAACTTGCTTAGGTAGATCAAAATCTCAAGTTCAACAATAAGAAGATAGTGAGTGTTGATTGAATTTCTATTGTTCCAAGTTGAATCAAACTATGTTGTAAACTAAGTTTTAATCCCTAGGAGGTTGAGCAATCGACCCAACATTCGCTAGTCACTTGCTACGGAAAACTAGCGGTAGATGACACTAGAAATTGCAAACAACTACGTTATTAACCCCTAGATCACTCCCAATCGACTGTCAATTATAGCCCTATGACCTAGCCCCGCACAAGGATTGGAACTAAAATCGTAAGAATATACACTTTTCACGACGATTCCGCCCGCGTGTTGGCTGCAGCGTTCACATCAACTACCCCTAAGGTTGGCTATTACCTACACCTAAGAGATAAGGAATAGGCTCAAGTGCAATTCAATCCCTCAAAGGAAAGTAAACATGCAAATTTGATATCAACTCATCACAATATCCATTCTACAACACTCACAATTGAATTTAGTTCTTCATACCTTGAATTGAGTACAAATCAATAAGAGAAATGAGAGAATCCATTACAAAATATCAACGTCTAAGTAAGATCTCCTTTGATTGCCTTCCTTGGACTTGATCTACCTTCCTTCCTTCTAGATCTTCACCAAATTGGAAGAATTTGGCTTGAATCTCCTTGAATTTGGATGGGGAATGGTTTTGAGATGAATCTAGAGAGAACTCTCGTGATGGTAATTTTAAATCTGACCAAAAGTTCTTTTAAAATGCGAAAATCCCCCTTTTATAAACGAGCTCCCAGGGCCTCAGATCGCCCGAGCCACCCCTGGCTCGCTCGAGCAAACTGGAAACCGCAGACCATGAAGCCCGCATTGGCTCGGCCGAGCCAGGCTTGGCTCAGCAGAGTGAACCCTCTAAAGAGCAGGCTCAGTCGAGCACTGCAGGGTCGGCTGAGCCAAGTCTCTGTCCAATGGCTCGGTCGAGCCTGCCTTGGCTCGACCGAGAAATTCCTCTGAAATCCGGTTTCATCACTCCTTTGCTCCACTCGGTCGATCCAACTTTCTTTTAACCTTCGGCTCGGACGATTTACCTCCAAAACTCACCAAAAAGTGCTATAATATGCTCAAAACCTATCCTACAACATTCAAAACACAAAAACACGAAAACAAGACAAAAGAACAACAAAAACATATGATATGAGGGTAAAATGAACGCAAACATGCACGCTCACACATCGAAATATAGGTCATTCTACACACATATCAAGGACTTGAATGCTAGAGAAGATTTCTGGAAATATGAAGGTTTGAAGGTTTTGAGATTGGATTAAAATGGCAAAGTAATAATGTTTTTAACCGTTATTTTCCTATCGGTATAAAAAGGGTAAAATATGAAGATTGGATGGTTCAGATTAGATTAATAGACACAAGATCGATGGCTGGGAGAAGCCATCATTTGGACTTACTTTTGATTGATTTGACGTGGGAGCAGACTTGTCCACGTGGTGTGTGCTGAATCATCGCCGCATGTTGAGCATTTAATGTGTCGTATACGATAAGCAATCCATTTGAATCTTGAATTCCTGCCCTTATATCCATACTGACTAAGAGTCAGTTTCTAAACTAAGAGTTTGAACTTAGTTTAATTCCGCAACCTTCCTTCAAAATCTTCTAAGTGTTGGAACCAAAACTTGGTTTTTCTTGGAAAGATAGTATGGTCCACCTAAGTTTAAGGAATTTGGCTAAGTGTTGGAAGACCATACTGACTACGTGTCTTTCATACTGAAACTTAGTTGGGAGTAAGCTTCAGTCTCTTGCGTAGTCACCACATAAACATTTTTTTTGAAATTTGGTTAAGTATGGAACCTCCATACTGAGAGATAAACCAAGTTTGAAAACTGAGAGTTTGAACTCAGCTTTAATCCGATCCATCATCTTCAAACAAATTCTTCTTCGATCTTTACATCATTTGGAATGTGTTGGTGACACCACTTGAAATGATCTAAATAATTTGACTTTTGTGGGATTAGAAATTGAGAGCAGGGACTCAGTTTCAGTATGTATTACCTCCATCATACTTGATAATTCTCAGAAGAATAAGAAAACCAAAGAACTAAGAGCTAGGACTTAGTTCTAATCCGCATCTACTCATCAATTGAAATCTCTACAAATTCCAGTAAACAAAAATTTATGCATAACTCTTTGAATCAAGTTTATGGCAATGGTTTGGTGAAGATATCCGCCAATTGGTCTTCAGTACAAATGTACTCTACGGAGAAATCCTTCTTCTCGACATGGTCTCGAAAGAAATGGTGTCGGATATTGATATGTTTGGTTCTGGAATGGTGTATTGGGTTCTTTGTGATACACATAGTACTACTATTGCCACAATAGATAGGAATGCACCCAGTCTCGACCTCGTAATCAAGAAATTGTTGCTTAATCCATAGTACATGGGCACAACAACCAGCAACAGCCACATACTCAGCTTTGGTGGTTGACGTGGTCACAGAGTGTTGCTTCTTGCTAAACCAACTAATAAGCTTGTGCCCTAGGAACTGACAAGTTCCACTTGTACTCTTACGGTTGATACGACATCCTCTAAAATCTGAATCTGAATAAGCATTAAGAGTGAGCTCGTCAGTTTTGGGTACCAAATACCTAAGGATTCTATTCCTTTGAGGTATTTCACGATCCTTCTTGATGATTCCATATGCGACTTCTTAGGACTGGCTTCGAACCTCGCACATACTCCAACTGAGTAGGAAATATCTGGCCTGCTTGCGGTCAGATACAACAATGATCCAATGATTCCTCTATAACTCGTTGGATTGACTGCTTCACCTTCTTCATCAAGGTTAATATGATCACTTGGTCTCATAGGAATCCTCAAGGGCTTGGTCTTCTAAGGACAAAACTTATTGATCAAGTCCTTGGTATACTTCTTCTGGTTGATGAAGATTCCTTCTTCGGATTGAATTTCTTGAAGACCTAGAAAATAAGTAAGTTTACCCATCATGCTCATCTGGAAGTTGCTCTGCATAAGTTGGGCTAATTTCTCACACAGCTTCAAGTTCTTGCATCCAAAAATAATATCATCGACATAGATCTGAACCAGTCGGATGTTAGCTCCATCCTTGATTTTGAACAATATTATGTCAATTTTTCCTTTCTGGAAACCGATCTTGAGAAGAAACTGAGACAAAGTCTCATACCAAGCTCGGGGTAACTGCTTCAACCTATAGATAGGCTTTCTCAATTTTTACACCTGGTTTCCTTCTTTAAAGCCTGGGGTTTGTTCAACATATACTTCTTCTTTGATCTCCCCTTTCAGAAATACACTTTTCATATCCATTTGAAAGATCACGAAGTTATAGTGCGCGACATATGCAAGGAATAATCTGATGGCTTCAAGTCTGGCTACTGGAGCAAAGGTTTCATCGAAGTCGATCCCCTCACACTGAGCATACCCCTTTTCTACTAGCCTCGTCTTGTTCCTTACAATGTTCCCGGTCTCATCTCTCTTGTTCTTGAAGACCCACTTTGTCCTAATGACTGTTTGATGGCTTGGTCAATCTACCAAGTACCATACTTCATTTCTTTTGAACTTAGAAAGCTCCTTTTGCATGGCATTGATCCACTCTGTAGACTTCAAAGCATAACCTATCTTTGTAGGTTCTGGATTCTGAGAGATAAAGCAAGTAAGCAATGCACTTCCTTGCCTCATGCGTACTGGGTTAGCAACATTATCAAGGATGGCTTCGTCTTGATGGTGTCTCAACCATTTGGGCCTATGGAGCTGAGTGACTTCAAGAGGTTGAATAAAAGCTCCAGGCTAGTCAGTACCGTCTATTCCCAATAATGGAATTTGAGTTAAGGTTGATTCCACCATGGCTAGATCTTCATGAACTGGAACTTGATTTCAGCTTCTTGACTTGAACCTTCTTCTCCAGTGATGACTTCCACCATTTCTACCCTTTGTTCTTCTCTAGGATGAACATCTTCATCTTTAGGTAAGTCAGCTTGGGTCGGCAACTTAGTTTCAGCTTGTCCGCCAGACTGAGTTTCCTCTTCAAAACCTGAAGTTCCGCCTTGATTTGTACCTGCATTTAGATTAAGTGAATCTATGGCTTCAGCAAGGACAATTGCATCACCGGCCTGGTCCTTTGAGTACTTGATTGATCATTCATAGATCTAGCCTGAGAAACTATATTAGGATCTTCCTTTTCAAAACTCAGTTTCTCACAGGCATCCTTGATCTCGTGATCACCATGCTCCAGGTCTTTCAAGGTCCTGCGCACTAAAATAGACTCAACAAAAAAACCATAACATGTTACCTCCACAAGTCCCGTAGTCTTGTAAATTACTCTATATCCCTTGAAGGGTGTCCATAACCAAGGAACACACCTTCATCCTGTAGGAACTGAGTCTACAATAGGCGATGTGAATCACCATTTACTTCTGAACCCCAGATTCATTTTATGGATATCAAAATAACGTTATGACAAACAGTAAATGCCTTATGCATGCTCCTATTTAATTTAATGCGTAGATTCAAAGGAATACCTCAACTCCTGTAGATTGACACAGCCTCCCACTCTCTCACTCTCTCTAAGATTTTTGATTTGAAACTTCAAAACTTATGTGGGAAGTGAGAGAATTTATCTATTTATATAGATCTGGAGAATGGGCTATTAGGGTTTAATAAACCCTAATGGGCTCTGAGCACTATTAGGCTAGACCTGGGATCAAATGCAAATAATAAAGTGGGCCTCTAGTTAATTAATTAATTCCATGTTTAACCCATAACATAATTAATTAATAAACATTAATTCATGCCACCAGAGAATTAATGCTGACCTACCCCTTTATTACTAAGTTATTAGGAACGGGTTGCATTGACTTGGTTAATCCCCATATTTAAGGTTTCAGACATTCATTAATTAATTTAGCATATGACAATTAGTTGCAATTAATTAATCTCTTATTATTCCTGAGTAGTACCACTCGACCCTTATCGCTTATGCTTGAATCAATGATTCAACCTGCATGCCTTAGCATAACGAACCTTGTAATCTTCCCAGGAAATGTCACCAGCCTAAAAATGATATGTTTATCTAAATCCAGCCTGAGGGAACCTGATAAGTTAGTATTTTTACCAACTTATCTAGTTGTTCTTTGACTGATTGAGTGATGTTCAGATTGTTTTTAGTGTCTTTTTCGCGCATGGATTGGCTTTTGTGCTCGTAATATCGTCTTTGATGAATCATGCAGGTTTTTAGTCGAAAACAGGGAAAAAATGAAAAAGTGCTCGAAATACCAGGTCCACGTCGATCGACGCCAGGGCACGTCGATCGACACAAATAATTGGAAAGATCGGTCGACAAAGAGGAAGGAGAGATCAACGGAAGCTGCGGAAACAAAGCCACGTCGATCGATGCAAGGTGGCGTTAATCGATGAGGGTGTTCCAAAGGCGTCGATCGATGCTAATCTCCCACGATCGACGCGACTGCGGGATTTCCTAATCTGAACCTGATTAGAAGATAGAGCCATATCTAATCCTAGATGATGTTGATATGTTAGGATTTTCACCAACTTATCTGGTTGTTCTTTGACTAATTGTGTGGTGTTCAGATTGTTTTTAGTGTCTTTTTCGTGCATGAATTAGCTTTTGTTCTTGTAATGTCGTGTTTGATGAATCATGCAGGTTTTTGATTGAAAATAGCGAAGAGTCGGTTCCCAGTTTCAGAACCACGTCCATCGACGGGGATGCCTCGTCGATCGACGAGGCAACTGAAGGTGAAGCGATCGACGAAGGAGAAGGAGAAGATCGACGGAAGCAACACAGCCCACGTCGATCGATGCCATTCCACGTCGATCAACGAGGGTGTTTCATCAGCGTCGATCGACGCTGTTCTGCCACGGTTGACGCGCACGCAGGATTCCTAATCTGAGTCTGCTTTGAAGATAAAGACATATCTAATCCTAGATATTGTTTGATACATCATTCACTATTATAAATAGCCATGTGTAAATTCGTTTTTAGGGTGAAAAATCATTATAGCAAATTAGAGAATTTAGTATTCAAAGTTTTTTAGAAGATTTCCAAGGTTTTAGAGTTCTTATGTTTGAAGATAAAGTTTTGTGGGAAGACAATCTGATCCACGTTTTTATGCAATTCAGGTTTTATTTTTCTATGATGAATATTTCTCTGAATATGTGTGTGTAACTAATTTCTTCTTCAGATTCTAGGGTTTCGAACTATCAATGTATACATGTTTTGATTAATTGAATTATTTTCCCTTAATTGAATTAATTGATTAATTGAATTATTAAAACTGTGATCAAAATACTGATTTAGGTTGTAATTTTCTTCGTGTTTTCATATTTTTCATCATTTACGTCGATCGATGTGATTTCCCGTCAATCGACGCGTGTGTCATTACCACGTCGATCGACACCGTGGTGTTTTCTGATTTTCAGTTTTTCAATTCTAGTCCGTTTCGATCTATTTTCAGTTTTACATCACTACCTCCTTTGCTGTACAGGTAGTGCATGAGTACGAGAGCTAGAGGAAAGGACCCGCTATACTATCACCCAGATATTGAAGCCACTTGCAGAAAGATCCGAAAGAATAAGCGTGCTCAGGAAGGCTAGAGTAATCAAACAATGGAAGACAACGTGCCACCGCCGGTTATTCAACCGCAACCACCAATGCTAACTGCAGAGGAGCAAGCTGTGCTTCTCCAAGAAGTTCAAGCTATGAGGGCACAGATCCAACAGTTCAACCTGGAGAGAGACCTCGAGAGGAACAATCCGAATGGAAGGGATGTCCACCGTAACCCATTGTTTGAGGATAATCCCGATAATGGAGAGGATGACAACCCGAATCCGCCAGAGGAATCTGACTAGGAGGAAGAAGAGGAGGCCATGCAGAACCGGTATAAACCTCAGTTCAGGGAGACAGACTTCAGGATTGGCATCAATGCCAACAATTTCGAGCTGAAGACCGGATTGGTGCAGATGGTCCAACAAAATCAATTCGGAGGAAGGGCTACCGAGGATCCTTATGCACATCTGGATAAGTTCCTCATGCTCTGCAACACTGTCAAGATCGGAGGAGTCAGCAAGAGTGCCATCCGAATGCGTCTGTTCGCATTCTCTCTGAGGGATAAGGCACAATCATGGTTCACTGCGTTGGACAAGGAAAGCATAAGCACATGGACTGAATTGAGGAATGAGTTCCTAGAAAATTTCTTCCCTCCAAATGTCATCAGGCAGAGAAGGAAGGAAATCATCAGATTCGATCAAAGACCTGATGAGAGCTTCAGTGAGACGTGGGAAAGATTGAAAGAACTACTGAGATCTTGCCCCGGACATAGCTTTCCGCCAGGAGAACAGGCAGAAGCATTCGATGAAGGACTCAATGACAAGACCGTCAAATTGATAGACACTACATTGGGAGACACCATCATGACGAAAAGCGGAAAGAAAGCCATGGAATTCTTCCAAAAGATGGCCAACAACACTCAACGGTGGTCCTCAAATCGTACTCGACCCATGAAAGCAGTCGAAAAGGTGGTGGAGAAAGTTGCCGAACAACCTGATTTGTCAATTGAGTTGAAAAAGCTCAAGGAAGAGTTCGCTACACTGAAGCAAGAGAAAATTGTCGCTGCAGTTGAAACGATGCAAGTTCCACCTGATGGTGAGGGTGCCGAAGTAAACTTCATTCAAAGAGGCAGTTATCAAAACAATTACCGAGGAGGGTATCAGTAACACAATCAGCAGCATAATCAGCCCTACACTTTTAATCATGCAAGGAATCATCCTGGATTTTCATACGCAAACCCTCAAGCCGCATAGTAGCCACCACCGGGATTTGCCGTGCAAGACGGGGCAGTTGTGAAGATGAAGAAGTCAAATCTCGAGGAGATTTTGGCTAAATTTATGGAAGGCTCCACTGATACGGTAGCCTAACTCAAGCAAGAAATCTCGGTCGTGAACACTAAGGTTGACCAGATGCAGAAGCATGTGCAGATCATTGAGAACCAAGTCAGTCAGATTGGCGATGCTCTTGGAACTAAACACAAGCCGGGGCAACTTCCAAGCAACACTCAGGTCAATCCCAAGAACCATAATCAGAGGAACCAAGTGAACGCCATAACTCTGAGAGGGGGAAAATCCTATGAAGAACCAAAGCAGCCAGGGAAAGATACCTGGGAGGAAGGAGAAGCCGAGCAGGATGAAGAAACCGTCACTGACGAGATCCTGTTGACCGACGGAGGGTCCCCGTCGATCGATGCAGCTCCTGAGTCCACGTCGATCAATACCAGCCCCCGTTCCACCTCTAAAGAAACTGCCTCTGCCATATCCGCAGCGGTTCGCCAAGACAAAGATGAACGAGAGATATGCACGATTCCTGGAAACAATGAAGAAGGTGCATATAAATATTCGATTGGTCGAAGCCCTGCAAGAGATGCTCGGGTACATCAAGTTTCTGAAAGACATGGTATCTCAGAAAAGACCCTTCTTGGAGCATGAGACGGTCAACCTGTTCGAAGAGTGCAGCGCCATTATTCAAAAGAAGATGCCGATCAAAAGGGAGGACCCGGGCTCCTTCACAATCTCTTGTGTGATCGGAGGAGGAACCTCTGGAAAAGTCCTCTGCGATTCTGGAGCATCAATCAATCTGATGCCGCTGTCAATCTTCAAGCGGTTAAAGATCGGAAATATCAAGCCCACTACAATCTCACTTCAGATGGCCGATCGATCAGTTTCCTACCCGAAAGGCATCGTGGAAGATGTGCTGGTGAAGGTAAAAGACTTCATCATTCCAGCCGATTTTGTGTTGCTAGACATGGAAGAAGATCGGAACATTCCTCGGATCCTTGGAAGGCCATTCCTGAAAACCGGAGGGGCATTGATTGACATTCGAGACAGCAAACTGACATTCCAAGTGAACAACGAGTCAGTTACGTTCTCAATCTACAAGGCAATACAGAAGCACAATGAAGGAAGCTATCAAGAAGAATGCCACATGATTAACTGCTTCAGCCCGATAATGTCTTCTCCCTTCGCCTCTCTCAAAAGTGAACCTGATTATCTGGAAAACTGCCTGCAACATTCGCTATTCTCGTCAACAAATCTGGACAAGGCAGAAGAGGGGGTCCTGGATCTGGTCGTGGAGCTGGATGTGTTCGAGGAGGTAACTCGAGAAAACCGCTGCCTAACCACTACCGTCAGAACCAGCCGGAAGGAGACAGGGGGAGGAACAAGTCGATTGACGCTACTGTCTCATCGATCGATGACCCTTCGAAGACCACGTCAATCGATGCTGACCTGGGAAAGCTGATTTCCGACTCCGATCCACCACTTCTAGAACTCAAAATGCTTCCGGCACATCTAAGGTATGCATTTCTGGGTTCTGATGACACTTACCCTGTTATTGTTTCTGCCTATCTTACACAGGGGAGTTGGACAAACTGCTATGAGTCCTATGGAAATATAAGTCCGCCATCGGATGGACTTTTGGAGATATCAAGGGGATCAGTCCTTCGCTGTGCATGCACAAGATCATCCTTGAAGAGGACCGCAAACCAAAGAGACAAGCACAACAACGACTGAATCCCATCATGCAAGAAGCCGTAAAGAAGGAGGTTCTCAAACTCCTTGATCATGGCATGATTTACCCTATTTCCGACAGCAAGTGGGTGAGCCCTACACAAGTAGTAGCCAAGAAAGGGGGGATGCAGATAGTGAAGAATGGAGAGGAAGTGGCGACAAGGCCGATCACGGGATGACAATTTTGCATTGACTATCGCGCTTTGAACACCGCCACGTGCAAGGATCATTTTCCTCTTCCCTTCATTGATCAAATGCTCGATAGATTATCCGGTTACCCTTTTTATTGTTTTCTTGATGGTTACTCAGGGTATAATCAGATAGCTGTGGTGCCTGAAGATCAACACAAGACAACATTCACCTGTCCATACGGAGTATTCGCCTACCGTCGGATGCACTTCGGACTATGCAATGCACCGGCTACCTTCCAGAGATGCATGATAGCAATCTTCCATGACTTGATTGAAGATGTCATGGAGGTATCCATGGATGATTTCTTGGTTTTTGGTAGCTCATTCGATGTTTGTTTGCAGAATCTGGCTACTGTACTCGAGAGATGCACCGAGACTAACCTTTGCCTCAATTGGGAGAAATGCCACTTCATGGTGCGAGAGGGGATTGTGTTGGGACATCGAGTGTCAGCTGAAGGACTTGAAGTGGACCGAGCAAAAGTGATAGCCATTGAGAAGATGCCACCACCAACAAATGTCAAAGTCGTCCGAAGTTTCCTAGGCCACGCCGGATTCTATAGGAGGTTCATCAAGGACTTCTCAAAGATATCTCGGCCCTTGTGCAACCTGTTGGAGAAGGATGTCTCCTTCGTGTTTGATGATGAGTGCATTAAGGCGTTTGAGAGATTGAAAGAGGCACTGGTGACTGCGCCTGACTGGGATGAGCCCTTCACATTGATGTGCGACACCAGCGACTATGCCGTTGGAGCAGTCTTGGGACAACTGAAAGGAAGGCTCATCCATGTAATTCACTACGCCAGCAAGATCATGAATCCGGCATAATGCAACTACACCACCACGGAGAAAGAGATGCTCGTGGTCGTGTATGCCTTCGACAAGTTCCGACCTTATCTTATAGGCTCGAAGACGATTGTCTACACCGACCATGCAGCCATCAGATACTTGTTCGCAAAGCAAGATGCCAAGCCAAGACTGATCTGGTGGATATTGTTGCTGCAGGAGTTTGACTTGGAGATCAAGGACAGAAAACGGAGCGAGAACGTGATCACCGATCACTTGTTAAGACTCGAGCCACCAGTCGAAGGGGATGATCAGTAGATGACAATCCGAGAGACATTCCTTGACGAACAGATCTACGCTACGAGGGATTTGAAAGAGATGTGCGAGTCCAAAACTCCATGGTATGCAGACTTCACCAACTACATGGTTGGCAGTGTACTTCCTCCGGACTCTTCCCCATATGCAAAGAAGATGTTTCTGCATGACGTCAGATTCTACTATTGGGAGGATCTCTATCTGTGGCGTAGAAGTGCTGATGGCGTCATTCGCCGGTGTGTGCCCCAGTCTGAGTGGCAACAAATCTTCGAAGCCTGTCATTCATCTCCTAGTGGCGGCCATCATTCAGCCGACCGGACGGCATTCAAAATTCTCGCCAGCGGGTTCTATTGGCCATCCATCTATGAGATTTGCCATGGATGGATTACGAATTGTGATCGCTGCCAAAGGATTGACAATATCTCGCGGAGGGATGAGATGCCACAGACGCCGGTCATCGAAGTCGAGATCTTTGATGTTTGGGGGATCGACTTCATGGGACCTTTTTTGCCATCCCAAGGGTTCTCATACATACTTCTGGCAGTGGACTACGTGTCACGATGGGTTGAGGTTGTGCCAACAGTCACAAACAACTCCAAAGTGGTTATCAAATTTCTGCAAAAGCTCATTACGAGATTTGGGACGCCAAGAGCCTTGGTAAGCGATGAGGGATCCCATTTCTGCAACAAATGGCTGACCACTCTTCTTGCGAGGTACAGAGTCAAACACCGAGTCACCACTCCATATAACCCTCAAGGGAATGGGCTGATAGAGTTGTCCAACCGAGAAATCAAACAAATTCTGGAAAAGACGGTGAAGCAAAGAAATGATTGGGCGGCTGTACTTGATGATGCATTATCGGCATACCGCACTGCCTACAAAACACCCATTGGGACATCACCGTACCAGCTGATTTTCGAGAAGTCCTGTCACCTGCCAGTGGAGATGGAGCACAAGGCTTGGAGGGCAGTAAAAGAACTAAACTTGGATTGGAGGACAGCCGCAGAAGAGCGAGCCATGGCATTGAATGAGCTTGAAGACTTTCGGGATGAAGCTTATGAGAACAATGTCATCTACAAGAATCGAGCGAAGAGATTCCACAACAAGAGAATTCGCTCACATGTGTTCCATGCCGGTGACAAAGTTCTCCTCTTCAAATCCCGTCTTCGATTCATGCCTGGAAAGCTACAGTCAAAGTGGGCTGGACCATTCACTATGATTTGTCAACTCATGAACGGTGTAGTTGAGTTAGCCGGCCAAGATGGGAAGAACATCAAGATGAACGGGCAGAACCTGAAACCATACTACACCCCACTTCAAGTTGAAGCGGTGGAGAAGTATTACTTGAACCGCCCTTGAACTCACAGGTATTGTCGAGCTAGCGACATAAAACCAAGCACTGGTTGGGAGGTAACCCAAAAAATTATTGCTTTCTTTTATTTCTGTTTTTTTTTAAAAATTCAGTCAAATCGAGTCACTTGAGTTTCGTATTTCCAGAATTTTTTGAATTTTGTCAGGTCCAGTCATCTGTCGGGGCCACATCGATCGCTGCCTTTTAGCGTCGATCGACGAGTGTCTCTGGTCTTCGTCGATCGACGCCATTCTTTGTCGATCGACAAGGATGTTTTTGGCCACGTCGATCGACGGGGGTGCCTCGTCGATCAATGCGAACAATTCAGAGCCCGGACAGAGACGAGTTTAAAACCCAAAACCCCTCATTCTTTTCCTCACAAACACACACGCACAATTTCGTTCTTCTCCAAAAATCCACCTCGAAATTTTCTCTCCAAATTTGTCGCTACAATCTACGGTATGTATCCTAAACCTTTCCTCTTCGATTATTTCATATGTTTTGAAGGATTTGAGCATGATTTTTGATGAAATTGAACTTGGAGCCCTTGTTTCCATTTTGTCATTTTTTGTCGATTTCATTGCTATTCATGATGATTATTCGATATAGTTAGTCATTTTAGTCGATACACTTGCTTATCATGGATTTATTGCTTTGATTTCATTAAATTTGATGAACGTGAGTTTGGGGGATAATTCTAGTTGGTGGTGGTGTTCTTGTCATGTTGCTTTGGGGTAAAATTCTTTCAGATTTTGATGCAATATGCTAGGATAGGAGTTCAATTGCGTGAATGTCAAGTCAATTTTGCATGGGTATATACATTTTGTGGGTAATTGCACATTTTGTCATGTTGATGTTTGGGAATTTTTGTGAAGATTATTGATGAGCTTCGACACCTTCCCTACTACCCTTGCAGTTATCATGGAATTTCGACCTACATTTGCAAACCGGGTATACGAGAGGCATTTAAGAAAGCTCTCGAGTGACGAGTTCACCGTCCGACAGACACTCTATCCATGCCCGACGACAATGGCGAGGCTGGGAATTCTTGCTGATGTGAAGGCTCTCTTGGAGAGAGTGAATTGGAGTGCTTGGATGACAGCGAGGTGGCCAACTTATCCGTCGCTTGTCCTGGAGTTCCTGGCCTCACTCCATGTCTATGAGGTTTAGCCGGAGTCAGAGCCGACCACCATTGCCTTCCAGCTTCTGAACGAGCACTACGAGATACCAAGGGACAAGCTTGAAGAAATCTGGGGAGTCCGAAAAGGGGGAGACGGTTTTCTTCCCCCAAGTTTTGACATGCCCGCTTCTGGAGCCAAATAGCAACCGATGCTAAAGAGGACTTGCGGGAGTTCGACTCGGGGAACTTGAAGGCTTCCTCCATTGACAACCCAGTCTTCCGGTATCTCCAGAGATGCATGGGGGTGTCCATCACCAGCAGAAACGAGAGCGGAAAGACAAGAGTTGGGGAGCTGTATGCCCTCTACTGTATGCTGACATGAGAGGAATTCAGCTTCGCTGCATTGGTGATGGATCATTGGAGGTATCAGATCAAGGCCTCTAAGGGCAACATTTGGAACGGGGGATTGATCACCCCGATTGCGGAGTATGTGGGCATTGACTAGACCCAGATTGAGGCGCTCGAGGACGACAACTGAGGCCTTGGCACCGGGGTTTTGGTGAAGATGTTGATGCTTTCACCCCGGGAGTCAGGGTGGTCCCTGCGGATGTCCAATGGGGATAGGTTTCCACTTCCACAAAGGGACCTCACTCACATCACCGATTATCACTTCCGTGATAATTGGTTGATGAGCACACCCGCCCATTTGAGGCTCATGGTCGGAGCACATGGAGGACCCAGTACCTCTAGACTTCGTCACCGCCCGCTGACTCGGCCGGACCATCGACAGGCACAGACTTCCCCAGCCGAGCCCGAGGATGAGGAGCCAGATGATGAGAGGCATGATGGAGGAGGGGGGCACATTCCTGATTAGACCGGTGGACATTTGTCCGGGCACTTCGCGGGAGAGTCTTCATCTTGCGAGGTGGATCTGGCGATTATCTACCAGTTTATGCAGTAGCAGGCCGCTTTGCATACAGAGTAGCATACCCAGCAGGCGGAGTTTCGCCAGCACGTGACCACGAGGCTAAACAACCTCGACATGCAGATGCAGCACCTCCTCTTGAACACCGATCCTGACTCTGTCTATCTCCGACGCCAGAAAGAGCGCCAGGATCGCCGACGGCGACAACCCGTGTGGCCATCTCCCGATGTTGAGATGGAGGATCCTTCGGAGGAGGAATGAGGTACCGTTTCCTTTTTCCTTATCTAACTTTCAAACTTGTTCACTCCTTCGAGTGAAACAAGTTTGGGGGATGAGGATAGGAAAAGGGAAACATTTTTTTTCATTTTTTTCTGCTTTATTTTAACTTTTTGTTGTTTCATTGTTTTTCTGTTTTTGTTTTTTGTTTTTGTTTTTCTGAACCATCACCATCCTTGTTCTTTTGCTTCAGTGTGAACAATTGCTCTCTGCAAGTTTTTTCACTCAAAATTAGTATTTTTGAACTCTTGATTTGTGGTACTTGTTCTGTGTTGAATGAGTTTTGAACTCTTGATTTGTGGTACTTGTTCTGAATTGAATAGTCTTGAGTATTGTTTTAGGAGCTTTTGAACATAGGGCAGTCGGAACTACTTTTGATTATGTTGGTGTTGGAATTGAATACTTGTCTTTCCTTGAAATTGAATTGTTGATTTTTAATAGAGATATTTGCTGATTACGAATGATAATCTGTGTGATAGAGTAGCCGATGATAGGAGCTGTTTTGCTTGATAAGTTGATCTTTGAAATATAAATTTTTGCATGATAACTGTTCGGAATTTGGGTAATTATTGAGGAGTAATGAAAATTTCTACCTTGTGAGAAATTGTGCCATCTTTTCGTTTGATGAGTGATAAGGTTATTAGATTTACTTCCTAGAATTTGACGAATTTCTCTCTTGAGGTTGCATTAAGTGTGGTAATAGGGTGAAAATAATTTTAGGCATGTTCTTTCGTAGCCCATCTCCCATACACTAACCTTTAATTGCCACTTGTAGCCCCTTTGAGCCTTGAAAATTTTTCTTTCTTTGATTAGGAGGATTGATGGACAAAAAGTTGTGATTTATTGGATGGTGTAAATTGTGGGATTGTGATATGAGGTTGTGTGCAAAAATAGGGGTTCCTGTGGGTAAATTAAGAAAAAAAAAGTGAACATTGGTGAACACGAATGAAAAGAAAAGAGAAAAAGAAAATTTGAGAAGAAAAACTTAATATGTGTAGTTCACAAAAGTCAAAATAAAGTTAGAACCCTGAAAATCACAAAAGAGAAGGAACAAGATTGTGTGTTAGAAGAAAAAAATCATGTGGGCAAGATATACTAAAAGACTTGGTGTTTGAATATAATATTTTGAGTCACTTAGCCAAAAATATCTTACCTCTTAGGTAAGCCACATTACAACCAAATCAACACCTTTCTGATTCCCTGAAAAACCACACTAACAAGCAGTGGAGAAATGAGAAATTTGTCAAACCTATGGTGAGGTAAACTAAAACTTTGAATGAGTGAATTTCAAGCCCTTTACTTGATTGAGCGATGAGTTCAAACACTGCCCGGTGAGGTTCCTCCTCAATAATTTAACAATGAGAATTTGTTTGGATTGCATGATTTATGTGAATAAGTGATACTTAGATTGCAAAAGAAGCTTGTGAGGCATTGCACACTTGTATCTGCATTTGATTAGATTTCTTTTCAGTGAATTGATCGAGGACGATCAATGGTTTAAGTTTGGGGGAGTTGATAAGTTAGGATTTTCACCAACTTATCTGGTTGTTCTTTGACTAATTGTGTGGTGTTCAAATTGTTTTTAGTGTCTTTTTCGTGCATGAGTTGGCTTTTGTACTTGTAATGTCGTGTTTGATGAATCATGCAGGTTTTTGGTTGAAAACAGCGAAGAGTCGGTTCCCAGTTTCAGAACCACGTCGATCGACGGGGACGCCTCGTCGATCAACGAGGCAATTGAAGGTGAAGCAATCGACGAAGGAGAAGGAGAAGATCGACGGAAGCAACACAGCCCACGTCGATCGACGCCATTCCACATCGATTGACGAGGGTGTTTCATCAGCATCGATCGACGCTGTTCTGCCACGTTCGACGCGCACGCGGGATTCCTAATCTGAGTCTGCTTTGAAGATAAAAACATATCTAATCCTAGATATTGTTTGATACATCATTCACTATTATTAATAGCCTTGTGTAAATTCATTTTTAGGGTGAAAAATCATTAGAGCAAATTAGAGAATTTAGTATTGAAGGTTTTTTAGAAGATTTCCAAGGTTTTAGAGTTTTTATGTTTGAAGACAAAGTTTTGTGGGAAGACAATCAGATCCACGTTTTTATGCAATTCAGGTTTTATTTTTCAATGATGAATATTTCTCTGAATATGTGTAACTAATTTCTTCTTCAGATTCTAGGGTTTCGAACTATCAATGTATACTTGTTTTGATTAATTGAATTATTTTCCCTTCTCCTTCGTAGTTTGTGAAATCTATGTTTATTCATAATCTTGAGTTTGTTGGCCACATCTTAGGATTAACTAGTTGATTACTTGAGACATAACTGTAATAGTTTTCAATGGAAAGAGATTTTCACAATATAATCTATCTCTTGTCGTAACTGAAGGAGATTGATTGTATGGATAAATCTATAGATCTTTGGAGTTAGTTAATTTATCTTGAGACCGAGCGGAGATAGGTAATTAATTAATCTACTTTATGAATTGTCCAACAAAGAAGTTCATAATATCTTTCTGATGTTTCACTACGAAGAGGAATTAAATTCGGAAATAATCAATTCATTCATCCATGTCATACTTGATTGGTAGATATCCCTGGAATCTGTACTCTCATAATCGTTTTCTTCAAAAGTAATTTAGTTTTTTGTCTTTAGTTTAATTAGCAAGTACTGGGATTTTCGAAATAATCACAACCCAAAATTTGATTTTTCCCTAACCAGTGTTTTGAGAACTAATGTTTTAGTAATTAGGATTTTTCGTTACTTCTTTCCCTGTGGGATCGATAATTTTCATTTGCCGCTATATTATTAGCTCTGCTAAGTCGCTGTTAAATAATTTAAGATTGTTTGAAACATTTTTCATTATTATAAATAGCCATGTAAAATTCGAATTTAGGGGTGGAAATCATTATAGCAATTAAGAGATTTTAGAGTTGAAGAATTTACAAGATTTCCAAGAGTTTTTAGAGTTTATGATTGAAGACAGAATTTTGTGGGAAGACATTCAGACCCAAGTTTTTATGCAATTCAGGTTTTATTTTTCTATGATGAATATTGCTATGAATATGTGTAACTAACTTCCTTCTCAGATTCTAGGCTTTCGAATTATCAATGTATGCATGTTTGATTAATTGAATTATTTTCCCTTTCCCTTCGTAGTTTGTGAAATCTGTGTTTATTCATAATCTTGAGTTTGCTGGCCACATTTTAGGATTAATTAGTTAATTATTTGAGACGTAACTGTAATGGTTTTCAATGGAAAGAGATTGTTGGGAAAATTGGCTAAGTTTCCTTTCCCCAGTAGCTACTTGCTTAGATTCTAGTTTTGGTGTTTTGGTGGATCAAATCCTAAGTCTTACCAGCGTCAGTTTGTCTCTAGAATAGCTCTAGTCTCAAATGTAAAGTCCTGTTTAGGTCTTTTGAGTTGTAAGTCGCAGCTGATCAAGACTCATGCTGACACTGTTCACCAGCATGAGATGTACTTACCACTGGTACTGTTCACCAGTTGGAAAAGTCTCATCCGAAGGCGGCTGACAAAGACTCGTGCTGACACTGTTCATCAGCATGAGAAAGAGCTAATGACTGGTTACTGTTCACCAGTTGGGAAGGATTTCACCAGCAGGCGGCTGACAAATCCTGCCAGCAGAATACGTGATCTCACTGACACTGTTCACCAGCGGTGAAGCCACCAGTCATGGGAGATTCCAAGAGTTAACATCAGACATATTGGTAGACTTAGATTGTGCCAGCGCAAGTCACCAGCAGGGACTGCCAGCACAAGATCACCAGAATGATCTACCAGTCGTATGTTACCAGCAGAATTTCAGATTCTCTCTCCCAGAGTCTTAGAGACAAAAAGAAGATTCGTCGAGGAATTAACTGACAGAGTATGACTTTAAGGGAGGATACCTTAGAGTCTATCAGTTCAAGACACCAGTTCCGATTCCTCGTACTGACGAATAGTGCCGTTCTGACATAAAGAGATCAATGTCAGATAAAGTGGACAAAAGCATGGCGCTTTCCGGAAATTCCTACCTGCCGCCGTCAGAAGGACATGCGAGGACAGAGACCTTTTTCGGATGTGTCCAAATGGCTAGAAGATTTGAATGGGATCCCGCGACTATAAATACCTGGGATCCACCAACATTCAATACTCTTCACCTACCGAAAGACTGCAAATTTATTACGATCAAGCAAGTAGAAGCGCATACACTTTCGAGGCCTTTCTAAAGGCTATCCGTGTGTTGATTTATCAAACACGAGACTTCAAGCTTCCAGCTTGTAAGTTATTGATCTCTTTGGTGTTCTTTCTCCTCCGAGGAAGTTCACAGCAGCTCTTGTGCCAGCCAGCACTTGAGTTATTACGGGCTTTTGCCGTATTGAGAAGATACGTTCTTGGGAGAACTAAACACCCAGTGAAGCTGTGGAGGTTGAAGTGACGTGCTCGCACTCCACCAGCTGATCAGAGTTGAAGAAGGACAAGGACGGGAGCGGTTGATCTAGTGAACTGGTGGACGAGGCATTCACCAGCTAGAGATAGATCGTAGGACGCTTGTACCCGATTACTCTTAGTGAATTTCCAGTGCTACGACTGGAGAGTGGACGTAGATCAGTTGATCGAACCACTATAAATCCTTTGTCTTTTATCAGCTTTCTGCATTTCATACTGATTTAAAACCCAGCACCCAAGTGCTGGTGTATATCTGAAAACTGATATAACTGTGCAAACAAGGCTAAACATATTCTAAGTCTTGAGCTACCAGCTGACGAGCCAGTCGCCAGTCAGCTGAGTACGCAGAGTGCAAGTTGACTTACCAGCTGACAAGGTCCCAGTCAGCTGAGTAACCAGCAGAGTGCAAGAAACGATTAATCACATTTTCCGCTGCCAAGTTATACCCTGATAATTCGGGACCAACAGAGATTTTCACAATATAATTTGATTTCTTATCGTAACTGAAGGCGATAAATTATAAGAATAAATCTGTAGATCTTTGGAGTTAGTTAATTCATCTTGAGACCGAGCGGAGATAGATAATTGACTAATCTACTTTATGAATTGTCCAACAAAGAAGTTCATAATACTTTTTCTGATGTTTCACTACGAATAGGAATTAAATTGGGAATTATTCAATTCATTCATCCATGTCATACTTGATAAGTAGATATCCTTGGAATCTGTACTTCTCATAATCGTTTCTTCAAAAGTATTTTATTTTCCTGCTTATTTTTAATTTGCAAGTATTACGATTTTCGAAATAAACAAAATCCAAAATTTGATTTTCCTAACCAGTGTTTTGAGAACTTTTGATTTAGTACTTAAGGTTTTTCGTTACTTCATTCCCTGTGGGATCGATAATTTTTATTTGCCACTATATTATTAGCTTTGCTAAGTCACTGTTAAATAATTTTAGTGATCAAATTTTGGCGTCGTTGCCGGGTTATGAATATAAATAATCTTGAGCTACCAGCTGACGAGCCAGTCGCCAGTCAGCTGAGTACGCAGAGTGCAAGTTGACTTACCAGCTGACAAGGTCCCAGTCAGCTGAGTAACCAGCAGAGTGCAAGAAACGATTAATCACATTTTCCGCTGCCAAGTTATACCCTGATAATTCGGGACCAACAAGTGGTATCAGAGCGAGGTTCTTATAGACCGATTGTTTCTGAGTCGCTTAGGACCGAGATCCACGTTTCCTTGCGCTCTTTTGTTTGTCTGTTGATTAGCTCAGGTACACAAAGATGAATATTCTGAAGCTACTCGACTACAAGACTGTGAAGCATGATACATGGCGAAAGAGGTCGCTCATTTCTCTAAAGAGCATCCATCCAGAGATGAAAGATGTGCTAGAGACAGGACCAATCGAGATCACCATGATACAGCACCAGCTAGGAGATCGTCCAGCTGCTGTGATCCCAAAGCCTCAAAGCGAATGGAACGCCGAAGACAGGAAGCGGAATCAGTTGGATTCCATTGCTCACGAGTTGATCCTGGCTTCTCTTCCAGAGTCGCTGATGGAGGAAGCCCTCCAGTTTGATAATGCCAAGGGAGTATGGGATTATCTTGATAGTCTAAACCAAGAAACTGATCAAATGAAATGCAACAAATTGCAGGTTGCGGTGGACAAGTATGAATCCTTCCAGATGCTGCCTGGAGAAACCATCAAGGAGATGGAGGCGAGATTCAACGCCATTGCTAGCGAGCTAAAGTCTCTGGACAGGACGTATTCAAATGAAGATCTTAATGCCAAGATCCTGTCCAAGATGCCCAAGGAGGACTGGTTCGTGAAGACGACAGCTCTCAAGGAGAAGGACTTGTCCAAGATGACTCCCAAGGAGTTATTTGCTCAGTTGCAGGCACACGAGTGGGATATCCAGATGGTGAACAAGAATGAGGCCATCAGGAACATGGGGTCCCCCAGCATCAAAGCTCAAGACGAAGCTTACTTCGTCAAAAAGGACTTCAAATGGAAGCACAAGAAGCCCCTCCATGCTGACAGACCTGCTGCCCAGCACAACCAGCAGAAAGAGATCCCAGCCACATCGGGATCTAACTCAAAGGACAGCGAGGGCTCTATCGCTGACCTTGAGCAGCAGATGAAACGACTGGCTGTCCGTCTGGAGAAAGCCAAGTCAAAGCAGGGAGTATCTCTGAGCTCAACTGACGGAAAATTCGTCAAGAGAGCTCCCCGTGCTTGCTACCAGTGCCAATCCCCTGATCATTTAAAGTTTGAATGTCCACAGGTGGACAAAAATGAGCGGGAAAGGCTAAAGAAGCTCTTTGAAGAGCGCGCCTCCAAGGCCGTTGCCAAGGCTATGCTGACCAGGACTGAAGTGCCTGACATACCCGACCATGATGATGGGGAGTATGAGTCAGACGAAGAGTCAGAAGAGGAAGCTCTACTGGCACTCATGGCAGCCTTCGGAGAAGAGTCAGCTGAAGGAAGTGCTGACAGTGAAGAGGCACTTGCAGCTGATGATCAGGTACAATCATCAGCTTCCCCAATGCATATCATGCCTTCTATCAGTTTAGACGATTTTGAGTCGCATTGCTCCGACTCAGAAGCTGTCACTATAGACATTCTTCAAAAAGAATTTTTAAAATTTTATGAAATAAAGAATGTCTTGGCTGGCGAAAATGCTTCGCTGAAAGATAAAATTTCTATTTTGACCAAGGAGATTGAAAAATCGAGGTCAGTCAGTGAAGAGCTAGCCACTTTGAAAAAGACTCACTTTGAGTTGCTCCAAAACTTTCAAATTACAAAAACTGAGCGAGATAATTTTCACAATCTCGTTCTGGAGCAAGAAAATAGAATAAATTTTCTAAATAAAGGCTCAAAGGACTTGGAAGCAGCTCTAAGTCATTGGAGAAAGCCTTCTGATAAGTCCGGGTTGGGATTTACAAAAGATTTGAGCATAAATCAGCCCGAACAAATCAGTACTCATAAGGGTAAGGGCAAACTGGTAAATGCATCAGCACCAGTTGGTAATACCAGTCAGTCCCGAATGGCTGATCAGCATAGGAACCATAAGTCCAGATACATAGGTGAGTCATCAAGACAAAATCCTCAACTGGCAAGATCCTCTGCTGACAGGACGCCAGCATACCCGAAGACGCAGACTAAGCCGAAATATTCTAAGGCAAGGAAGTCAGCGTCAGCTGCCAGTGGAATCCGACAGCCAGCACCAGCTGTCCAGAGATTCCACGCCCAACCTTACAAGTATGCCAGTTGCCAGCATGCTTACAAGGGATCCAACTCTCAGCGGAATACTGAGAGAAGGATATTTCCCGATAGGAAGAACAACTATCGGAGGCCTGAGCCCAATCAAAACCTTTTCTCAAGGGCTGGGAAGGCTATTCATCGTGGTCCACAATTCCAGAGACCACCAAGGCAACACAAGCGGTCGGAAAGTAATTTCCGACACCCTCGGAGGAAGAATACTTCCCGAGGAACCGCACACACAGCCACACCTTCCAAAAACAAATCCATGCATTATTTTAAAAGGAAGGGAAAGGCCACAAGTGATGTCAGCAAGGGTAACACCGAGCTGAAGATTACTCAAGTCTGGATTCCAAAAGGAATGATCCAGAGATCTAACCCTGCAGGACCCGCTGATGATCGGGGACCTAAATAATTTCATTTTCTTGCAGGAACAGGATCATGCAACACAGCTTCAGAGATCGAGCGAGTGGATCATAGATAGTGGTTGCTCGGCTCATATGACTGGTGAGGAGTTCCTATTTTCTGAGCTCACCAAGGTCAGAGGACCTCCAGTTATTTTTGGTGATAACTCCAAGGGCAGAGTTATTAGCAAGGGCTGCATCGAGAAGGATGATGTCAGAATTGTGAATGTATCCCTTGTCACCAATCTGAAGCACAACCTCCTGAGCATCAGTCAGCTGTGCGACAATGGTTATACCATTGTGTTTGACAAATCAGGGTGCCAGATCAAGAATGAAGAGTCTGGCGAGACCAAGCTGAAAGGTGTCAGGAAAGGAGGTCTCTATGTTGTTGACTGGCAAAGCGGGAAGACTGATACATGCTTTGTAGCCACCAGTTCCATGGAAACTAACTGGCTGTGGCACAAAAGGTTAAGTCATCTAAATTTCAAAACTATTAATTATCTAACCAAGCATGATCTTGTAGATGGTCTTCCCAAGGGCGGGTTCAAGAAGGAAGGAATTTGCAAAGCTTGCCAGCAAGGCAAACAAACTAGGAAGTCCTTCAAGAACCAGTCGCCAGTCTGCCCCAGTACCAGTCAGGTACTCGAGTTGTTACACATGGACCTGTTTGGACCAGTAACACCGCAAACCATTGGAGGAAGACGATATTCGCTGGTGGTAGTCGATGACTACTCGCGCTACACCTGGGTAAAGCTTCTCAGAACCAAGGATGAGGTGAAGATCATTCTTCCAGAATTGATCATCCAAGCTCAGAAACAGAGAGAAGCTGTGGTAAAGCGAATTCGATCAGACAATGGGACTGAATTCTGCAACAGTCTGCTGATGGATTTTTGCGCGGAGGCCGGGATCAAGCATGAGAGATCTACTCCAAGGCAACCGCAGCAGAATGGACTGGCAGAACGTAGGAACAGGACGCTGAAAGAAGCAGTCCGGTCCATGCTGGCTGAGTCCGGCTTGGGACAGAGTTTCTGGGGAGAAGCGTTGGTGACTGCCTGCTACACTCAGAATAGAAGCGGGATCAACGACAGACTCCAGAAAACTCCCTACGAAGTATATTTTGGTCGTAAGCCTTCTATAGCTCATCTTCGTGCATTTGGTTCACCATGTTATATCCATAATAATGGGAAGTCGAAGTTAAATGCTTTCTCGCCTAAGGCTGATGAGGGTGTGTTTGTCGGATATGGACATCCCTCTCACAAGGGCTATAGAGTATTTAACAAGACTACCCAGCTTGTGGAAATAACATGCAATGTTGTTTTTGATGAAGCTACTTTAGTGCGCAGGACCTTACGCCAACTGGCTGAAGATGTTCCTGAGGTCGAGGATGTCAGCGATCAGTTGGGCAGGAATTCTTCCGATGCTCAACCAACTGGTTCGACTAGACCTATGACTGGATCATCTTCACAACCAGTTCCCTCAGGTGCCCATCAGCAACCTGAGAGGGTCGGTGATGCAAATGACCTTGCTGAGACCTTACACTCAATCTCCCTGAGTGGATCTAGCAAAAATCTAGGGGGAATTCCGACTGGAATCTTTGAGCCAGAAGACAACGATGAACCAGCTGGAATGGAGGTACCAGCTGATACTGACAACGTTGGTGAAGGTTCGGGAAGCCAGTCAGACAGAGAAGCTGATGAAGAAGTTCCAACTGGTGATCAACAACCAGTTGTAGTTCCAGTTCCGACTGGTGATGTTCAACCGCCAGTTATTCTTCCAGCTCCTACTGGTGGAAATGTGGAAGCACCAGTCGCCAGGACAGATGAACCTATTTCACAGCCGGCACCAGCAGTCGCTGGTCCTCCCAAATGGCTGAGGGATCACCCATCCAATGCTATTCTCGGTGATCCAGAAGGTTCTGTCCAGACTCGACACGGCAGTGCGCTCCTGAGTTGTTTTATCTCTCAAATGGAACCTACTTCCATAGGAGTGGCGCTCGAAACTGCTGATTGGATTAATGCCATGCAAGAAGAGCTTGCTGAATTCACTCGCAATAATGTTTGGGACTTGGTAGAGAGACCATCACACCAGTCAGTGATTGGCACCAAGTGGGTTTTCAAGAACAAGCGAGATGAGAATGGCACCGTGGTCAGAAACAAAGCTCTTTTAGTCGCCAAAGGTTACAGGCAGTGTGAAGGGATCGATTTCGATGAGACCTTCGCACCAGTTGCCAGAATGGAGGCGATACGGCTGTTCCTTGCTTATGCAGCGTATCACGGCTTCACGGTGTTCCAGATGGACATGAAGAGCGCCTTCCTGAATGGCGAGCTAAAAGAGGAGGTATATGTCGAGCAACCTCCAGGCTTTGAAGTTGGCACCAAGGTGTACAAGCTGAGAAAGGCCCTGTATGGATTGAAACAGGCGCCCAGGGCTTGGTACGAAACGCTGTCACAATTCCTCACCAGCAATGGATTTCGGAAAGGGAAGATTGATAGGACTCTCTTTCTTCTCAAGGATGGTGGTGACATGCTAATGGTGCAGATCTATGTAGATGACATCATATTCGGATCAAGGAATATATCTCTCTGCAAGAAGTTTTCTCAACTGATGCAGACATCATTTCAGATGAGTATGATGGGCAAATTGACATACTTCCTAGGACTCCAGGTCCAGCAGTCAGCTGATGGAATTTTTATCAGCCAGCGGAAGTATACGAAGGAGTTAATTCAGAAGTATTGTCCAGAGAAAACTAAGTCCCTCAGAATACCTATGAGCACCAGTTGTCAAATATTTCTTGATGAGCAAGGTGAATCAGTTGATCCTACCATCTACCGAGGAATCATTGGATCACTTCTCTATCTCACAGCCAGCAGACCCGACATTTCGTACTCAGTCGGAGTGTGTGCCAGATTTCAAGCCAATCCGAAAAGGTCACACATGGAAGCTGCAAAGAGGATAGTGAAATATCTGAAGGGGACTGAATCTCTTGGAATATGGTATCCCAGAAATGATGAGCTTACACTCATTGGATATTCAGATTCAGATTTTGCTGGATGCCGTATAGATCGAAAGAGTACCAGTGGTACGTGTCAGTTTCTAGGACACAAGCTAATCAGCTGGTTTAGCAAGAAGCAGCACTCAGTTGCTACTTCTACCACTGAGGCTGAGTATGTTGCCGCTGCCAGTTGCTGTGCTCAAATTATTTGGATCAAGCAACAACTGGAGGATTATGAAGTGGACACTGGCTGTGTTCCCATCTATTGCGACAACAACAGTGCTATGTGCATCACGAAGAATCCGGTTCATCACTCTAGAACCAAGCACATAGA
>JAPKLW010000115.1:721810-748057 GCA_026898455.1 Plectranthus barbatus | reverse complement strand
TTTCAAATTACAAAAACTGAGCGAGATAATTTTCACAATCTCGTTCTGGAGCAAGAAAATAGAATAAATTTTCTAAATAAAGGCTCAAAGGACTTGGAAGCAGCTCTAAGTCATTGGAGAAAGCCTTCTGATAAGTCCGGGTTGGGATTTACAAAAGATTTGAGCATAAATCAGCCCGAACAAATCAGTACTGGTAAGGGTAAGGGCCAACTGGCAAATGCATCAGCACCAGCTGGTTATGCCAGTCAGTCCCGTGTGGCTGATCAGCACAGGAACCATAAGTCCAGATACATAGGTGAGTCATCAAGACAAAATCCTCAACTGGCAAGATCCTCTGCTGACAGGACGCCAGCATACCCGAAGACGCAGACTAAGCCGAAATATTCTAAGGCAAGGAAGTCAGCGTCAGCTGCCAGTGGAATCCGACAGCCAGCACCAGCTGTCCAGAGATTCCACGCCCAACCTTACAAGTATGCCAGTTGCCAGCATGCTTACAAGGGATCCAACTCTCAGCGGAATACTGAGAGAAGGATATTTCCCGATAGGAAGAACAACTATCGGAGGCCTGAGCCCAATCAAAACCTTTTCTCAAGGGCTGGGAAGGCTATTCATCGTGGTCCACAATTCCAGAGACCACCAAGGCAACACAAGCGGTCGGAAAGTAATTTCCGACACCCTCGGAGGAAGAATACTTCCCGAGGAACCGCACACACAGCCACACCTTCCAAAAACAAATCCATGCATTATTTTAAAAGGAAGGGAAAGGCCACAAGTGATGTCAGCAAGGGTAACACCGAGCTGAAGATTACTCAAGTCTGGATTCCAAAAGGAATGATCCAGAGATCTAACCCTGCAGGACCCGCTGATGATCGGGGACCTAAATAATTTCATTTTCTTGCAGGAACAGGATCATGCAACACAGCTTCAGAGATCGAGCGAGTGGATCATAGATAGTGGTTGCTCGGCTCATATGACTGGTGAGGAGTTCCTATTTTCTGAGCTCACCAAGGTCAGAGGACCTCCAGTTATTTTTGGTGATAACTCCAAGGGCAGAGTTATTAGCAAGGGCTGCATCGAGAAGGATGATGTCAGAATTGTGAATGTATCCCTTGTCACCAATCTGAAGCACAACCTCCTGAGCATCAGTCAGCTGTGCGACAATGGTTATACCATTGTGTTTGACAAATCAGGGTGCCAGATCAAGAATGAAGAGTCTGGCGAGACCAAGCTGAAAGGTGTCAGGAAAGGAGGTCTCTATGTTGTTGACTGGCAAAGCGGGAAGACTGATACATGCTTTGTAGCCACCAGTTCCATGGAAACTAACTGGCTGTGGCACAAAAGGTTAAGTCATCTAAATTTCAAAACTATTAATTATCTAACCAAGCATGATCTTGTAGATGGTCTTCCCAAGGGCGGGTTCAAGAAGGAAGGAATTTGCAAAGCTTGCCAGCAAGGCAAACAAACTAAGAAGTCCTTCAAGAACCAGTCGCCAGTCTGCCCCAGTACCAGTCAGGTACTCGAGTTGTTACACATGGACCTGTTTGGACCAGTAACACCGCAAACCATTGGAGGAAGACGATACTCGCTGGTGGTAGTCGATGACTACTCGCGCTATACCTGGGTAAAGCTTCTCAGAACCAAGGATGAGGTGAAGATCATTCTTCCAGAATTGATCATCCAAGCTCAGAAACAGAGAGAAGCTGTGGTAAAGCGAATTCGATCAGACAATGGGACTGAATTCTGCAACAGTCTGCTGATGGATTTTTGCGCGGAGGCCGGGATCAAGCATGAGAGATCTACTCCAAGGCAACCGCAGCAAAATGGACTGGCAGAACGTAGGAACAGGACGCTGAAAGAAGCGGTCCGGTCCATGCTGGCTGAGTCCGGCTTGGGACAGAGTTTCTGGGGAGAAGCGTTGGTGACTGCCTGCTACACTCAGAATAGAAGCGGGATCAACGACAGACTCCAGAAAACTCCCTACGAAGTGTATTTTGGTCGTAAGCCTTCTATAGCTCATCTTCGTGCATTCGGTTCACCATGTTATATCCATAATAATGGGAAGTCGAAGTTAAATGCTTTCTCGCCTAAGGCTGATGAGGGTGTGTTTGTCGGATATGGACATCCCTCTCACAAGGGCTATAGAGTATTTAACAAGACTACCCAGCTTGTGGAAATAACATGCAATGTTGTTTTTGATGAAGCTACTTTAGTGCGCAGGACCTTACGCCAACTGGCTGAAGATGTTCCTGAGGTCGAGGATGTCAGCGACCAGTTGGGCAGGAATTCTTCCGATGCTCAACCAACTGGTTCGACTAGACCTATGACTGGATCATCTTCACAACCAGTTCCCTCAGGTGCCCATCAGCAACCTGAGAGGGTCGGTGATGCAAATGACCTTGCTGAGACCTTACACTCAATCTCCCTGAGTGGATCTAGCAAAAATCTAGGGGGAATTCCGACTGGAATCTTTGAGCCAGAAGACAACGATGAACCAGCTGGAATGGAGGTACCAGCTGATACTGACAACGTTGGTGAAGGTTCGGGAAGCCAGTCAGACAGAGAAGCTGATGAAGAAGTTCCAACTGGTGATCAACAACCAGTTGTAGTTCCAGTTCCGACTGGTGATGTTCAACCGCCAGTTATTCTTCCAGCTCCTACTGGTGGAAATGTGGAAGCACCAGTCGCCAGGACAGATGAACCTATTTCACAGCCGGCACCAGCAGTCGCTGGTCCTCCCAAATGGCTGAGGGATCACCCATCCAATGCTATTCTCGGTGATCCAGAAGGTTCTGTCCAGACTCGACACGGCAGTGCGCTCCTGAGTTGTTTTATCTCTCAAATGGAACCTACTTCCATAGGAGTGGCGCTCGAAACTGCTGATTGGATTAATGCCATGCAAGAAGAGCTTGCTGAATTCACTCGCAATAATGTTTGGGACTTGGTAGAGAGACCATCACACCAGTCAGTGATTGGCACCAAGTGGGTTTTCAAGAACAAGCGAGATGAGAATGGCACCGTGGTCAGAAACAAAGCTCTTTTAGTCGCCAAAGGTTACAGGCAGTGTGAAGGGATCGATTTCGATGAGACCTTCGCACCAGTTGCCAGAATGGAGGCGATACGGCTGTTCCTTGCTTATGCAGCGTATCACGGCTTCACGGTGTTCCAGATGGACATGAAGAGCGCCTTCCTGAATGGCGAGCTAAAAGAGGAGGTATATGTCGAGCAACCTCCAGGCTTTGAAGTTGGCACCAAGGTGTACAAGCTGAGAAAGGCCCTGTATGGATTGAAACAGGCGCCCAGGGCTTGGTACGAAACGCTGTCACAATTCCTCACCAGCAATGGATTTCGGAAAGGGAAGATTGATAGGACTCTCTTTCTTCTCAAGGATGGTGGTGACATGCTAATGGTGCAGATCTATGTAGATGACATCATATTCGGATCAAGGAATATATCTCTCTGCAAGAAGTTTTCTCAACTGATGCAGACATCATTTCAGATGAGTATGATGGGCAAATTGACATACTTCCTAGGACTCCAGGTCCAGCAGTCAGCTGATGGAATTTTTATCAGCCAGCGGAAGTATACGAAGGAGTTAATTCAGAAGTATTGTCCAGAGAAAACTAAGTCCCTCAGAATACCTATGAGCACCAGTTGTCAAATATTTCTTGATGAGCAAGGTGAATCAGTTGATCCTACCATCTACCGAGGAATCATTGGATCACTTCTCTATCTCACAGCCAGCAGACCCGACATTTCGTACTCAGTCGGAGTGTGTGCCAAATTTCAAGCCAATCCGAAAAGGTCACACATGGAAGCTGCAAAGAGGATAGTGAAATATCTGAAGGGGACTGAATCTCTTGGAATATGGTATCCCAGAAATGATGAGCTTACACTCATTGGATATTCAGATTCAGATTTTGCTGGATGCCGTATAGATCGAAAGAGTACCAGTGGTACGTGTCAGTTTCTAGGACACAAGCTAATCAGCTGGTTTAGCAAGAAGCAGCACTCAGTTGCTACTTCTACCACTGAGGCTGAGTATGTTGCCGCTGCCAGTTGCTGTGCTCAAATTATTTGGATCAAGCAACAACTGGAGGATTATGAAGTGGACACTGGCTGTGTTCCCATCTATTGCGACAACAACAGTGCTATGTGCATCACGAAGAATCCGGTTCATCACTCTAGAACCAAGCACATAGACATTCGACATCACTTCATTCGTGATCATGTCGAAAAGAAGGATGTCAGCGTGGACTACATCAGAACTGAAGATCAACTGGCTGACATCTTCACCAAACCCCTTCCAGAAGCAAGATTCAAGGAGTTGTGCATCAAACTCGGTCTTATGGAGATTGATGCGAGCCCAAATGATGAGGAAGAATGAGTCCCAGCTCTCATTCTGTTCTTGATCTTCTGGAGGACGCTGATTACGACTAAGTCCAAGCTCTTAGTTGTTTTTATTTAAGTGGTATCTCTATCTAACAAGTGGTACCTACTAGCGGAACTTATTGTCCAAGGAAATGAGTCCCAGCTCTCATTTCAATTTGCCAGCACAAACCATCAGTTGAAGCGAAATTGGGTCCCAGCTCCCAATTTCAAGCGATGATGAGGAGTGGATTTCTTGAAGAGAAGATTATGCGGATTAAATTGAGTCTCAGCTCTCAATTTTCTTAATCTTTCAAGTTGTCAGCAGACAACTGGCGAATTTCCTACGACTGATGAAATTGAGTCCCAGTTCTCAATTTACCCAAGTATTCGGGTGCCAGTCGTAAGTACCAGTTGTCAACTGGTAAGGAGGCCATGCTGACAGGGGGAAGTGTTCAACTGGCATATGCTACTGATGACCAGTTTGCCAGCTGTCGCAGAAAAGGCGGGATTGCTCAAATCCGACTAGCGTGTACATCTCTCAGAATTTAATGCGGCATTTAATGCCACATTTAATGTGCACAGTGTCTGCGCAGTCCGATGTTTGGATGCCACCAATCGCTGCGTGCCACGTCAGCTCCACGTCGTGGCGCCCGTCAGCACGATCGAGCACGTCAACACAGGGAACCGGGCCTGCTGATGACCGTCGATCCTCGCTTGCTGAGCGTTGATTCTGGACGTCTGATTCTGCATGGCCCTTCGTATAAATACCCGATCCCTTCCTTCGGGTTAACCTTTATGTTTCCCTACTTTCAGAACCCTATCTTTCAAAATTCTCTCATCTTCCCTTGAGATTTTCTGAAACTTGAATATTTCTGAAGTCATGGCATCATCTTCTCGACCTACAGCTGATAACCCTCCATCTACATCTACATCATCCTCGTCTGGTTCGCCAGACTTACCAGTTGCTGAAGCCCATATGCCAACGTATACTGGCATAGTAAAGATCGAGGATATCGATTACTCATATCCATTCGCCCGACTGGTCCAGTTGAACAAGCCGGCGACCAGGCGACAGCTCTCAAACGCGCAGATCAGGACTGCACAGGTTCAGAAAGAGAAAATTCTGAACGCGAAGCTAGCCCTAAAGCATCATGGGCCAGAGCTGATGGAGATGGTCGACCGAGAACAGCTCCGACAATACCTCACGGCGACCCCCAGCACTTTTCATCCTCACATGGTAGCCGAGTTCTACGCTCGGGCCGTGATAGCTGACGACAGGAAGTCGTTCACTACTTCGGTATTCGGCCACCTGATCACCGTCACCGCCGAATACCTCGCCAATCTCTTCGGACTGAGGAATGAAGGAGAGGACGTGGCCACGTATCATCAGGATGATACGGTGGAATTCCGGAAGAGGTGGGCGCAATGGAAGAAGCCAGAAGTCACCGTCTTCCGGACTGGCATGAAGAAGTCCGAGATGGAGGAGTACTGGCAGATGGTGTGCGATATTGTGGTTCGCATGCTACAATGCGAGGTCGGGTCGTACGCCGAGTTAAGCCTGCGGAAGTTCTCGGTGATGTGTGCCCTGGTGGATGGAGTTGAGGGCAACTGGGCCGAATTTTTCTTTGGCCGGTTGCTGGAGAATGTGGCGCGGAACACCACTGTTCCAATTGACGGCAGGTTTGCTCACGCCGTATCCTTCGAGCTGAGGATCAGCCACATCCTGGAGATGGAGCTGGGTGATGGCGTGGATCAGGGGGAACAGCTGGTTGGTTCCAACTTCATACCAGCCACGAAGGTTAAGCTGCCCCGCCCAGATTACAAGAAGCCACGAAGGCTGAAAGGGAAGTCAGCAGTGGACCCTGCTGAGGTCGTTTCTGAGGAGGACTCAGAAGACCAAGGAGAGCAGGTGCCAGCTGTGGCTCTCCCACTGACTGAGGAGGCAAGGGCTCAGTTGAAGAGGAAGATGGAGACGGAGTCTCTCTTCGAAACCATGGAAGGCGCGGTGGCTGAGGCGACTGGTATCCACCCACGGGATGTACAACTGTTACCAGTCACCAAGAAGCCTACCCACAAGAAGCCAAAGACCTCCCAGCACCAGCAGCCACCGTCAGCTGTTGCATATGACCCTGAGTCTGGGAAGATCTCCATCCCAGTCAAGAAGTCTGTTCTGGGACTGACTGAGGAAGAGACGCTGGAGAGAATGACCCGGAAGAGGAAGAGGGTCCAAACAAGAGCTCAGAAGCTGGTAGAGCAGGCAAAGAAGGAGCAGCAAGCCTCATTCGTAAGGAAGAAACAGGCCCAGGCACGGTTGAAGGCCTTGGCCGACCAGCGTAAACGAGAGGCTGAGCTGGCCGCCCGCGATGAAGCCTATGCAAAGGTGCAGGCTGAGCATGAGGCCAGGCGTCAGGCGCAACTGGCGGAGCAGGTGCACCAGGTGGCCAAAGGCAAGTGGGAAGTTGGCCCAACCACAAGTGCAAGGCCACCAGCACCAGCTCCAGGTGAGATCTTATCTGAAGAAACCTTTGAACGCCTGCTGGTGATGGGTGCTGACGAAGACATTATGTCTATCGTTGACCAGTACCAGGAGGAAGAGGAAGCTACTGATGTCCCTCCACCCGTGCAAGGGGGTGGTGGAGGTGACGACGTCCCACTGGCTGCGCAAGGGGAAGCCAGTGGAGGAGCTGCGGAAGACCCACTGGCCGCGCAAGGGGGTGCCAGTGGAGGAGAAGAAGAGCGGGCGACCACCCCGGTACAACTGGCGAGCTTCTCGGATGTCAGTTCTGAATCCGAGGATGCAGAGGAACCAAGGGCTGAAGAGCCGGAGCAGGAGCCAGCTGAGGAGGTGGTATCTTACTCCATGGTGCAGAGGATGGAGCCAAGGGATCTGTTCCCAGACATTGACGATAAGGCTCGTCGTCCTGCCAGTCGCCCCCGATCTACAGATGCCTCGACATCAACTTCCGGGCGGCCAGCAGCATCCTCTTCATCACCAGCTAGGCGCGCACGAACTGAAAGGCGCCCTTATATGCTCTGCATCCAAGAGCATCAACTGGTTGATGAGGATGCCTTCCAGGCTCAAGTGACAGGGGTGCACCGGTGGGAGCAGCGCGGGGAGATGGCTTTTTATAATTCAAGAGTGCCAGAGCCATCTGCATTCAACATAATCCCCTTCAGCGGCCTCCCCCACCAGTCGATATATGCCTCCAGAATCTCTGACTGGTGCCTGCCCCTGCAGCCAGTGGAATACTACAATTCCACCCTCTACGAGTATGCAGAGAACATCACGGCGGAAGTGGAAAATGCCGTCAATGACGAGATGATAGCCAGCTACCGAAGGCTCTGGAGGGTGGATCCGGACCTATGTCTGGAACTCCGAAGGTGGAAAATTTTTGACCGATGCCAGCGCCTGCTGACAGTGGAGCAGCGGGCGGTCCTTTATGCCAGGCTGGGTCTTGGCTACTGGAGAGCGGAGGAGGAGTGGGCTAATGCTTTCATGGGCACTGATCCTGATTGCCCCCAGCAGCTGTCTACAAGGAGGATCAAGCTTCGCGTGCTGAAAATTGCAGAGTATAGGCAGCTGACTGGAAGCTCCGGCCTCCCGCCACTGAAAAAGGTCAAGTTACCTTTCCTCCAGTTCCGAGTCACCAGTCGGGGGTACCAGCTGACGTACGCGCTCCGACACCTCAAAGTGCTGGTTACCCTCCCGAGGATCCCTCCCTACCATGCTATCCTGTTCGACATGGCTGCCTGCGCTTTGCTGGTAGACCACATTGTGGAGGAGGATCCCTCTCGTGGTTCGTGGCTGACCCTTGCCGTCCCTCCTGTTCCTATTGTCTCGGGCGATCTCGTCCCTGATTCTATGGACTGGCAAGTGGTGGAATTCACAGCCCCACCCGTTGTTGAACAAGTCCAGCCAGCTCCAGCAGCAGTGCCAGTAGTGGAGCCAGCTGAAGAAGTACAAGTAGAGGAGTCAGCAGCAGCTGATGTACCAGCAGATGCACCAGCAGCAGCTGCAGTGCCAGCGGAGGAGCCAGCCCCGATGGAGATACCAGCTGCGTCTGAACCAGCAGCGGCTCCTTCCGCAACTGATGCACCCTCCTCTTCCATTGAAGTCTCCGCAATGCCTATCTCCGAGATCCATCCCCCTGCGCAGCTTCTTGCAATCATTGATGCCAGGATGGACCAGCGCTTTGCCAGCTTCCGAACCGAGATGACTCAGCAGATGGAGTCAGTCACCGCTGGAGTGTCCTCCTTTTTGGCGCGGATCCAAGAGGGGGAAAGTGCGCGAGCACGTGCTGAGGCTGAGAGAGCTCGCCTTGCTGAAGAGGAGAGGAGGATTGCTGCTGAGGAGAGGGAGAAGAGCAGACAAGATATGGCAGCGCTCACTGAGATCCTGAGGTCGCTCACCAGCAGAACTCAATCACCAGGATCATCTTCTCAGCCATAGTCTAGCTTCTTCACTTTGTTGTAAGTAAATGCTTATCAGCTAGATTAGTCAGTTATCCTTCCTGTACATGTAATGCTACATCATTAATGGATTGATTACTGACATGTTGATGACAATTCCTCATTGTCCAACAAATTGTCTAAGTATTTACTTACCAGCTGAACTTACACATTCAGTGTAATCAGCACCAGCACTCGTATCACACACTTTAAATCTTTTTGCTCTGATCTCAATTTTCATATTTTAAACGAGCAATATCTCTCCTGGTTTGAGGGGGAAGATTTTAGTTAGAGCTGATGTGAGGAAGTTGTTTCATGGGTTTAGATCTGATAGGCTTATTTGTAAAACCCTGGAATTTTCTGTAACTTTCCTCATCAGCTGAGTGCTCGCTGGTTAGGCTTTGATCGCACCAAAAAGGGGGAAATTGTTGGGAAAATTGGCTAAGTTTCCTTTCCCCAGTAGCTACTTGCTTAGATTCTAGTTTTGGTGTTTTGGTGGATCAAATCCTAAGTCTTACCAGCGTCAGTTTGTCTCTAGAATAGCTCTAGTCTCAAATGTAAAGTCCTGTTTAGGTCTTTTGAGTTGTAAGTCGCAGCTGATCAAGACTCATGCTGACACTGTTCACCAGCATGAGATGTACTTACCACTGGTACTGTTCACCAGTTGGAAAAGTCTCATCCGAAGGCGGCTGACAAAGACTCGTGCTGACACTGTTCATCAGCATGAGAAAGAGCTAATGACTGGTTACTGTTCACCAGTTGGGAAGGATTTCACCAGCAGGCGGCTGACAAATCCTGCCAGCAGAATACGTGATCTCACTGACACTGTTCACCAGCGGTGAAGCCACCAGTCATGGGAGATTCCAAGAGTTAACATCAGACATATTGGTAGACTTAGATTGTGCCAGCGCAAGTCACCAGCAGGGACTGCCAGCACAAGATCACCAGAATGATCTACCAGTCGTATGTTACCAGCAGAATTTCAGATTCTCTCTCCCAGAGTCTTAGAGACAAAAAGAAGATTCGTCGAGGAATTAACTGACAGAGTATGACTTTAAGGGAGGATACCTTAGAGTCTATCAGTTCAAGACACCAGTTCCGATTCCTCGTACTGACGAATAGTGCCGTTCTGACATAAAGAGATCAATGTCAGATAAAGTGGACAAAAGCATGGCGCTTTCCGGAAATTCCTACCTGCCGCCGTCAGAAGGACATGCGAGGACAGAGACCTTTTCCGGATGTGTCCAAATGGCTAGAAGATTTGAATGGGATCCCGCGACTATAAATACCTGGGATCCACCAACATTCAATACTCTTCACCTACCGAAAGACTGCAAATTTATTACGCTCAAGCAAGTAGAAGCGCATACACTTTCGAGGCCTTTCTAAAGGCTATCCGTGTGTTGATTTATCAAACACGAGACTTCAAGCTTCCAGCTTGTAAGTTATTGATCTCTTTGGTGTTCTTTCTCCTCCGAGGAAGTTCACAGCAGCTCTTGTGCCAGCCAGCACTTGAGTTATTACGGGCTTTTGCCGTATTGAGAAGATACGTTCTTGGGAGAACTAAACACCCAGTGAAGCTGTGGAGGTTGAAGTGACGTGCTCACACTCCACCAGCTGATCAGAGTTGAAGAAGGACAAGGCCGGGAGCGGTTGATCTAGTGAACTGGTGGACGAGGCATTCACCAGCTAGAGATAGATCGTAGGACGCTTGTACCCGATTACTCTTAGTGAATTTCCAGTGCTACGACTGGAGAGTGGACGTAGATCAGTTGATCGAACCACTATAAATCCTTTGTCTTTTATCAGCTTTCTGCATTTCATACTGATTTAAAACCCAGCACCCAAGTGCTGGTGTATATCTGAAAACTGATATAACTGTGCAAACAAGGCTAAACATATTCTAAGTCTTGAGCTACCAGCTAACGAGCCAGTCGCCAGTCAGCTGAGTACGCAGAGTGCAAGTTGACTTACCAGCTGACAAGGTCCCAGTCAGCTGAGTAACCAGCAGAGTGCAAGAAACGATTAATCACATTTTCCGCTGCCAAGTTATACCCTGATAATTCGGGACCAACAGAGATTTTCACAATATAATTTGATTTCTTATCGTAACTGAAGGCGATAAATTATAAGAATAAATCTGTAGATCTTTGGAGTTAGTTAATTCATCTTGAGACCGAGCGGAGATAGATAATTGACTAATCTACTTTATGAATTGTCCAACAAAGAAGTTCATAATACTTTTTCTGATGTTTCACTACGAATAGGAATTAAATTGGGAATTATTCAATTCATTCATCCATGTCATACTTGATAAGTAGATATCCTTGGAATCTGTACTTCTCATAATCGTTTCTTCAAAAGTATTTTATTTTCCTGCTTATTTTTAATTTGCAAGTATTACGATTTTCGAAATAAACAAAATCCAAAATTTGATTTTCCTAACCAGTGTTTTGAGAACTTTTGATTTAGTACTTAAGGTTTTTCGTTACTTCATTCCCTGTGGGATCGATAATTTTTATTTGCCACTATATTATTAGCTTTGCTAAGTCACTGTTAAATAATTTTAGTGATCAAATTTTGGCGCCGTTGCCGGGTTATGAATATAAATAATCTTACTATTAAACATGTGATCGAAATACTGATTTAGGCTGTAATTTTCGTACTTTTCTTTGAATTTTTGTACCTTTTGTCGTTCACATCGATCGACGTAACACCCACGTCGATCGACGTAGTTTTTCTTTTCATGTCGATCGATGCTAATAGCCGTCGATCGACGCCCATTTTTTTTTTTTCAAAATCTTAGCTTTTCAAATTCAGTTCGTTTCGTTTTATTTTTAGTCTTACCTCACTACCTCCTTTCCTGTACAGGTAGTGCATGAGTACGAGAGCTAGAGGAAAGGACCCACTTTATTATTTCCCGGACATTGAAGGCACCTGCAAAAAGATCCGAAGGAATAAGCGTGCTTAGGAAAGCTCGAGTAATCAAGCGATGGACGATAATGTACCGTGCCAATTGTTCAACCACCTCCACAAATGCTAACTGCAGAGGAGCAAGCTGTGCTTCTCCAAGAAGTTCAAGCTATGAGGGCACAAATCCAACAGCTAAATCTGGAAAGAGACCTCGAGAGGAACAATCCGAATGGAAGGGATCTTTGCCGTAACCCACTGTTTGAGGACAATCCCGATAATGAAGAGGATGACAAACCGAATCTGCCAGAGGAATTTGATGATGAGGAAGAAGAGGAGGCTATGCAGAACCGATATAAACCTCGGTTCAGGGAGACAGACATCATAGTTGGCATCATTGCCAACAACTTTGAGCTGAAGACCGGATTGGTGCAAATGGTGCAGCAAAATCAATTCGGAGGAAGAGCTACGGAGGATCCCTATGCACATCTGGATAAGTTTCTTATGCTCTGCAATACTGTCAAAATCAGAGGAGTTAGCAAGAGTGCCATCCGAATGCGTCTGTTCGCATTCTCTCTGCGGGATAAGGCACAATCATTGTTCACTGCACTGGACAAAGAAAGTATTAGTACATGGACTGAACTGTAGAATGAATTTCTGGAAAACTTCTTTCCTCCGAACGTCATCGGGCAGAGAAGGAAGGAAATCATCAGATTTGCTCAAAGACCCGATGAGAGCTTCAGCGAGGCATGAGAACTGTTCAAAGAGCTACTGAGATCTTGCCCCGAACATGGTTTTCCACCAGGAGAACAAGAAGAAGCATTCTACGAGGGACTCAATGATAAGACCGTCAAGTTGGTGGACACCACACTAGGAGACACCATCATGACAAAAAGCGGAAAGAAGGCCTTGGAATTCTTCCAGAAGATGGCCAACAACACTCAAAGGTGGTCCTCAAGTCGAACTCGACCTGTAAAAGCGGTCGAGAAAGTGGTTGAGAAAGTTGCTGAACAACATTATTTGGCAGCCGAGTTGAAAAAGCTAAAGGAAGAGTTCGCTGCTCTGAAGCAAGAGAAAACAGTTGCTGCAGTAGAGACAGTGCAAGCTCCACCTGAGGGGGATGGTGCCGAGGTAAACTTCATCCAAATGGGTGGTTATCAAAACAACTACCGAGGAGGATATCAGCAACACAATCAACAACATAACCAACCCTTTACTTATAATCACGCGAGGAATCACCCTGGATTTTCCTACGCGAACCCTTAAGCCGCGGAGCAGCCACCACCGGGATTTGCCGTACAAGATGGAGCAATAGTGGAGAAGAAGAAGCCTAATCTCGAGGATATTCTGGCCAAATTCACGCAAGGCTCCACTGATAAGGTAGCCAAACTGGAACAAGAAATCTCGGGCGTGAGCACTAAGGTTGATCAGGTGCAGAAGCATGTGCAAATTATAGAAAATCAGGTCAGCCAAATTGTCGATGCCCTCGGAGCTCAACACAAGCTGTGACAACTCCCGAGCAATACTCAGGTCAACCCCAAGAATCAAAATTAGAGGAAACAGGTGAATGCCATAACTCTAAGAGGGGGAAAGTCATATGAAGGGCCAAAGCAGGCAGGGAAAAAAGCCGAGCAGGACGACAAAGCTGTCGCAGACGCATCTTCGTTGATCAGCGCAGCATCTCTGTCGATCGATGCAACACCGAAATCCATGTCGACCGACGTGGATCCACATCGATCGACGTTAGCTCCAATTCAGCCACTGAAGAAACCTCATCTGCCATATCCGCAGTGGTTTGCCAAGACAAAGATGAACGAGAGGTATGCACGCTTCGTGGAAACTATGAAGAAAGTGCATATCAACATTCCATTGGTCGAAGCCTTGTAAGAGATGCCCGGATATATCAAGTTAACTTGTTCGAAGAATGCAACGCCATAATTCAAAAGAAGATGCCAATCAAAAGGGAGGACCCGGGCTCTTTCACAATCTCTTGCATCATCGGAGGGGAGACCTACAGGAAAGTTCTCTGCGATTCAGGTGCATCAATCAACCTGATGCCGCTGTCAATTTTCAAGCAGTTGAAGATCGGAAACATCAAGCCCACGACAATCTCATTTCAGATGGCTGACCGATCAGTGTCTTACCCGAGAGGCATCGTGGAAGATGTGCTGGTGAAGGTCAAAGATTTCATCATTCCAGCCGATTTCGTGGTGAAAGACATGGAAGAAGATCAGAATATTCCTCTGATCCTTGGAAGACCATTTTTGAAGACCGAAGGGGCATTGATCGATATTCGAGACGACAAACTGACACTCCGGGTGAACAACGAGTCAGTCACATTCTCGATCTATAAAGCAATACATAAGCACAATGATGGAAGCTACCAGGAGGAATGCCACATGATCGACTGCTTCAAATCTGTAATGTCTTCTCCCATCGCTTCCCTTAAAAGCGAGCCGGACTTTCTGGAGAACTGCCTGCGACACTCGTTGTTTTCTTCAACAAATCTGTACGAGGCAGGCGAGGAGATCTTGGATCTGGTCATGGAGCTGGATGTTCTCGAGGACATAACTCGGGAAAAAGAAACCAAAAGCGAACCACTGCGTAGCCGTTAGTGCCAAAACAAACATGAAAAAGATGGGGGAAAGCACACATCGATCGATGCCACATGCTCGTCAATCGACGCCGCAGTAAAGTCTACATTGATCGACGTGACATCTTTGTCGATCGATGCATACCTGGGAAAGCCGTTGTCCAGCTCTGATCCACCAATTTTGGAACTCAAGACTCTTCCGGCACATCTCAGGTACGCATTTCTGGGTTCAAATGATACTTACCCTCTTATTGTTTCTGCCCATCTTACACAGGGGGAGTTAGATAAACTACTGCGAGTTCTATGGAAATACAAGTCCACCATCGGATGGACTTTGGGGGATATATTAAGGGGATCAGCCCTTCGCTTTGCATGCACAAGATCATCCTTGAAGAGGACGCCACACCAAAGAGACAAGCATAGCGATGACTGAATCCCATCATGCAAGAAGCCGTAAAGAAGGAGGTTCTCAAACTCCTAGACCATGGCATGATATATCCGATTTCCGACAGCAAGTGGGTGAGCCCTACACAAGTAGTAGCTAAGAAAAGGGGGATGCAGATAGTGAAGAAAGATGATGGAGAGGAAGTTGCGACAAGACCGATCACGGGATGGCGATTCTGCCTTGACTACCGAGCCTTAAACAATGTCACGTGCAAGGATCACTTTCCTCTTCCTTTCATTGATCAAATGCTTGATAGATTATCCGGTTACCCTTTTTATTGCTTTCATGATGGTTACTGAGGGTACAACCAGATAGCTGTGGCGCCAGAAGACCAGCACAAGACTGCATTCACCTGTCCATACGGAGTGTTCACCTACCGACGGATGCCCTTTGGATTATGCAACGCACCGACAACCTTCCAGAGATGCATGATGGCAATCTTCCACGACCTGATCGAAGATGTCATGGAGGTAACTATGGATGATTTCTTAGTTTTCGGTAGCTTATTTGATATTTGTTTGCAGAATCTAGCTATTGTACTTGAGAGATGCACCGAGACAAACCTATGCCTCAATTGGGAGAAATGCCACTTCATGGTGCGAGAGCATGAATCCGGCTCAATGCAAATACACCACTACGAAAAAGGAAATGCTCGCGGTTGTGTATGCTTTTGACAAGTTCCGGTCTTATCTGATAGGCTCGAAGACAATTGTCTACACCGACCATGCAGCCATCAGATATCTGTTCGCGAAGCAAGATGCTAAGCCTAGATTGATCCGGTGGATATTGTTGCTGTAAGAGTTTGATTTGGAGATCAAGACTCGAGCCACCATTAGAAGGGGATGATCAGCAGATGAGGATCCGAGAGACGTTCCCCGACGAACAGATCTATGCTCTTAGGGATTTGAAAGAGACGTATGAGTCCAAGACGCCCTGGTATGCGGATTTTTCCAACTACTTGGTCGGCGGCGTACTTCCTATGGACTCTTCTCCATATGCGAAGAAGAAGTTTCTGCACGATGTCAGATTCTACTATTCGGAGGATCCCTATCTTTAGCGTAGATGTGCTGATGGCGTCATTCGTCGTTGTGTGCCCCAGTCCAAGCAGCAACAAATCTTCAAAGCCTGCCATTCATCTTCTATTGGCGGTCATCATTCAGCTAACCGGACGGCATTCAAAATTCTTGCAAGCGGATTCTATTGGCCTTCCATCCACGAGATCTGCCGTGGATGGATTTCGAGTTGTGATCGTTGCCAGAGGACTAACAACATCTCGCGGAGGGATGAGATGCCACAGACTCCGGTTATTGAAGTCAAAATCTTTGATGTTTGGGGGATCGACTTCATGGGACCTTTTCCGCCATCCCAAGGATTCTCATACATTCTACTAGCAGTGGACTACATGTCACGATGGGTCGAAGTTGTTCTAACAGTCACCAACGACTCCAAAGTTGTCATCAAGTTCCTGCAAAAGCTCATAACGAGATTTGGGACGCCAAGAGCCTTGGTGAGCGATGGGGGATCGCATTTCTGCAACAAACGGCTTTCCTCTCTTCTTGCGAGGTACGGAGTCAAGCACTGCATCACCACCCCATATCACCCTCAAAGGAATGGGCTGACGGAGCTGTCCAACCGAGAAATCAAGCAAATCTCTGAGAAGACGGTGAAGCAAAGAAAGGTTTGGGCGACAGTACTTCATGAGGTATTACGGGCATACCGCACCGCCTACAAAACACCCATTGGGACGTCACCAAATCAGCTGATTTTCGGGAAGTCCTGTCACTTGCCCGTTGAGATGGAGCACAAGGCCTAGAGAGCAGTGAAAGAATTGAATTAGGATTGGAAGATGGCTGCAGAAGGGCGCGCCATGGCATTGAACGAGTTGGAAGATTTTAGGGATGAAGCTTACGAGAACAATGTCATTTACAAAACACAAGCAACGAGGTTTCACGATAAGGGGATTCACTCACTCGTGTCTCAATCAGGTGACAAAGTCCTCCTCTTCAAATCCCATCTCCGCTTCATGCCCGGAAAGTTGCAATCAAAGTGGGCTGGACGATACACCGTGATCTGTCAATTTCTGAACGGTGTAGTCGAGTTGGCTGGCCAAGATGAGAAAAGCTTCAAGGTGAACGAGCAGAGCCTTAAACCGTACTACACCCCACTCCAAATCGGAGCGGTGGAGAAGTACTACTTGAATCGCCCATGAAAGCAAGGTATTGTGGAGCTAGCGACATAAAACCAAGCACTGGTTGGGAGGTAACCCAACAGTTTACTGCTTTATTTACTTTTGTTATTTTAATTCAGTTTAGTCGAGTCATTAGGATTTAGTATTTTCAATTAATTTTTTTAATTTTTGTTTCGAGTCCAGTGCTCTGTCGGGGCCACGTTGATCGCTGCCATTTGGCGTCCATTGATGTGTATTTTTTGGCTACGTCGATCGACGTCCTTCAGTGTCGATCGACGAGAGAATTTTGTCCACGTCGATTGATGGGAGGCCCTCGTCGATCAACACGAGGTTTTCTGAGCACGAACAGAGATGGGTTTTAAACCCATTTTACCTCATTTTTCCCTCACAAACACACACGCACGACTTCTCTCTCTCTCTCAAACACCCAACTCGAAAATTTTCTCCAAGAACTCGCTGCTACAACCACGGGTATGTATCCTAGATACTTCCACTTCGATTATTTCATGTGTTGTGAATGATTTGAGCATGATTTTGATGAAAATTGAACTTTGGAGCCCTAGTTCCATTTTTTGCCTTTTTGTCGATTTCGTTGCTATTCGTTATGATTATTCGATATGGGTAGTTGTTTTAGTCGATATACTTGCTTTTGGTAGATTTGTAGCTTGGATTTCATTGAACATGACTTTTGCTTGTTTGAGGATAATTTTGATTGGGGGGGGGGTGATTTTCAAATCTTGCTATTTGGGGTGAAATTCTTTCGATTTAGGATGGAATATGCTAGGATGTAGTATGAATTGCATGAATGTCGAAGTAATTTTGCTTGGGCAGATGCATTTTGTGGATAATTGCACATTTTTGTTGTAGTAATGTTTGGGAATTTTTGTGAAGTACAGTGATGAGTATTGACATTTTTCCTACTACCCTTGCAACTCATCATGGACTTTCGACCCACCTTTGCTAACTGGGCTGCAGAGAGATGCTACAGAAAATTCACAAGCACCGAGTTCACAGTCCGGCAGACACTTTACCCATGCCCCGAGACGATGGATAGGCTGGGGATTCGAGCTGACGTGGAGGCTCTATTAGAGAAAGTAGATTGGAGTGCATGGATGACAGTGCGGTGGCCAATGTACCCATCGCTTGTCCTGGAATTTCTTGCCTCACTCCATGTCTATGAGGTTCAATCGGAGTCGGAGCCTACCACCATCTCCTTCCAGCTTTTGAATGAACATTACGAGATGTCGAGGGATGTGCTTGAAGGCATTTGGGGAGTCCGAAAAGGGGGGGATGGTTTTCTTCCCCCGAGTTTTGACATTGCCCGATTCTGGAGCCAGATTGCAGCTGAAGCAAAGGAGGATTTACGAGAATTTGACTCGGGCAATTTGAAAGCTTGTTCCATTGGCAACCCCGTGTTCCGCTATCTTCAGAGGTGCATGGGGGTGTCGATCACTGGAAGACATGAAAGCGCCAAGGCGAGAGTGGGGGAGCTGTACGCCATTTACTGCATGCTGACGGGAGAAGAGTTCAACTTTGCGGCGTTGGTCATGGACCACTGGAGGCATCAAATCAAGGCCACCAAGGGCAACAGTTGGAGCGGGGGATTGATTACCCCGATTGCGGAGCACGTGGGGATCGACTTGACCGATATCGCTGCTATCGAGGATGACAGTCGAGGACTTGGCACCAAAAATCTGGTTCGGATGTTGATGCTTTCACCCTGGGAGGCAGGATGGTCGTTGCGGATATCCAATGGGGACAGGTTCCCACTTCTGCAGAGGGAGCTTACGCGCGTTACAGATTATCACTTGCGTGATAATTGGTTGATGAGCACACCCGTCCACATGCGGCTCATGGTTGGATCACGTGGAGGACCCGGCACCTCCAGATTCTGTCACCGACCACTGATGCAGCCGGACCAGCGACCGCCGCAGGCCCCCCAGAGGATGCGGGGTATGAGGAGCATGAGGATGAGGAGCACGATGGAGGTGGAGAGGAGATTCCGAACCAGACCGGTGGACCTTCGTTCAGCCAGTTTGCGGGAGAGTCTTCATCTTCCGGGGTGGATCTGGCGATGATCTATTAGTTCATGCAGCAGCAGGCTGCTTGGCAGACTGAGGAGCACACCCGACAGGTAGAGTTTCGCCAGCACGTGACCACGAGGCTCAACTCCCTCGATATGCAGATGCAGCGCCTCCTCCTGAACACCTAGCCTGACTCAGTCTACCTCCGCCGCAGCGTGAGCGCCAGGATCGCCGGCGGAGACTTCCCGTGTGGCCATCTCCCGATGTAGTGATGGAGGATCCTCCGGAGGAGGAATGAGGTACCGTTTCCTTTTTCCTATCTAACTTTCAGACTTGTCCATTCCTTCGAGTGAAACAAGTTTGGGGGGATGAGGATCGGAAAAGGGAAACGTTTGTTTTATTTTATTTTAGTTATGTTTATTTATGTTACTTTATTTTCAGTTTTTTTCTTTTTTTTTTCGATATTTTTTCATTTTTGTTTTTTTCTAAACCATCAGCATCCTTGTTCTTTTGCTTCAGTGTGAACAATTGCTCTGTACAAGGCTTTTCACTCAAATTAGTATTTTGAACTCTTGATTTGTGGTAGTAGTTTTGAATTGAATAGTCTTGAGCATTGTTTTAGGAGCTTTTGAACATAGAGCAGTCGAAACTACTTTTGATTATGTTGGTGTTGAGAAGGATGACCTGTCTTTCCTGGAATAAGAATTGTTGATTGATAATCGTGATATTCGCTGATTGAGAATGATAATCTGTGTGATAGAGTAGCCGATGATAGGAGCTGTTTTGCTTGATAAGTTGTTCTTTGAAATATAAATTTTTGCATGATAACTGTTCAAAATTGGATAATTATTGAGTAACAAAATTTTTTACCATGTGTGAAATTTGAGCCATTTTCTCGTTTCATGAGTGACAAGGTTATTAGACTTACTTCCTAGAATCTGACAAATTTCTCTCTTGAGGTTGCATTAAGTGTGGTAATAGGGTGAAAGTGAATTTAGGCATGTTCTTTCGTAGCCCATCTCCCATACACTAACCTTTAATTTCCACTTGTAGCCCCTTCGAGCCTTGAATAATTTTTTTTTCTTTCATTAGAAGGGTTGATGAATAAGAGGATTGTGATTTCCGTGTGCAAAAATAGGGGTTCCCATGGGTAAATTAAGAAAAAAAAAAGGGTAAATTAAGAAAAAAAAAGTGAACATTGATGAAAAAGAAAGAAAAGAAAAGAGAAAAATGAGAAAATTCATATATTGTAGTTCACGGAAGTTTGAAACAAGTTATTAAGGGACCCTGAAAATTATAAAAGAGAAGGAACAAAATTGTGCATGAAAAGAAAAAAAAATGTGGTTATGATATGCTTGGGTTTTTGGGATTGATTGCAATATTTTGAGTCACTTAGCCAAAAATATCCCATCTTTTAGGAAAGCCACATTACAACCAAATTAAGACCTTTCTGATTCCCTGAAAAGCCACACTAACAAGCAGTGGAGAGATGAGAAATTTGTCAAACCTAAGGTGAGGTAAACTAGAACTTTGAATGAGTGAATTGCAAACCCATTACTTGATTGAGCGATGAGTGCAAACACTGCCCGGTGAGGTTCCTCCTCAATAATTTAACAATGAGAATTTGTTTGGATTGCATGATTTATATGAATGAGTGATACATAGATTGCAAAAGAAGCTTGTGAGGCATTGCACACTTGTATCTGCATTTGATTCAATTTCTTTTTTGTGAATTGATCAAGGACGATCAATGGTTTAAGTTTGGGGGAGTTGATAAGTTAGTATCTTTACCAACTTATCTAGTTGTTCTTTGAGTGATTGAGTGATGTTCAGATTGTTTTTAGTGTCTTTTTTGTGTATGGATTGGCTTTTGTGCTCGTAATGTCGTGTTTGATGAATTATGCAGGTTTTTAGTCGAAAACTGGGAAGAAACGAAAAAGTGCTCGAAATGCCAGGTCCACGTCGATCGACGCTAGGGCACGTCGATCGACGCAGACAATTGGAAGGATCGATCGACAAAGAGGAAGGAGAGATCGACAGAAGCTGCGGAAACAAAGCCACGTCGATTGATGCAAGGTGGCGTCGATCGACGAGGTTGTTCTAAAGGCGTCGATCGACGCTGATCTCCCACGATCGACGCGACTGTGGGATTTCCTAATCTGAACCTGATTTGAAGATAGAGCCATATCTAATCCTAGATGTTGTTTGATACATCTTTCATTATTATAAATAGCCATGTAAAATTTGAATTTAGGGGTGGAAATCATTATAGCAATTAAGAGATTTTAGAGTTGAAGAATTTACAAGATTTCCAAGAGTTTTTAGAGTTTATGATCGAAGACAGAATTTTGTGGGAAGACATTCAGACCCATGTTTTATGCAATTCAGGTTTTATTTTTCTATGATGAATATTGCTATGAATATGTGTAACTAATTTTCTTCTCAGATTCTAGGGTTTCGAATTTTCAATGTATGCATGTTTGATTAATTGAATTATTTTCCCTTTCCCTTCGTAGTTTGTGAAATCTGTGTTTATTCATAATCTTGAGTTTGCTGGCCACATCTTAGGATTAATTTGTTAATTACTTGAGACGTAACTGTAATGGTTTTCAATGGAAAGAGATTTTCACAATATAATTTGATTTCTTGTCGTAACTGAAGGAGATAAATTATATGAATAAATCTGTAGATGTTTGGAGTTAGTAGTTAATTCATCTTGAGACCGAGCGGAGATAGATAATTGACTAATCTACTTTATGAATTGTCCAACAAAGAAGTTCATAATACTTTTTCTGATGTTTCACGACACAGAGCAATTAAATTGGGAATTAATCAATTCATTCATCCATGTCATACTTGATAAGTAGATATCCCTGGAATCTGTACTTCTCATAATTGTTTCATCAAAAGTATTTTATTTTCCTGCTTAATATTAATTTGCAAGTATTACGATTTTCGAAATAAACAAAATAAAAAATTTGATTTTCCTAACCACTGTTTTGAGACTTTTGATTTAGTACTTATGGTTTTTCGTTACTTCATTCCCTGTGGGATCGATAATTTTTATTTGCCATTATATTATTAGCTTTGCTAAGTCACTGTTAAATAATTTTAGTGATCAGAACCCCACACAAACTGCCATCACCCAAGATGCAGATATATGAGTACATGTAAGACTCTCCACCATTGCAGGTCAAAGTGACAATCAACCCAATGTGTGCCCCTCAACTTTCAATAAACTTTAGATTCGACCAAGTTACCGAGATCTTTACTCATTCATATGTTCAGTAGAATGGTTCATCTCACTGTTGATCTTATCAATACATTTAGATGTATCGGACACACAAAGTAGTCAAGATAAACCACTTATGGATTTGTGTGCTGCAGCCTAAACTGACAGCCAAACCAGAAACTCTCTCAGCTGTTATATCTTTTTATATCTTGCTAGGTCGAACGATCTATGCGATCTTATGTGATCTCTTACACACCGTGTGATCTCCCGATTGACGAGATAACTGGATGTGTTTGTTCGCATCATATGATTGTTAATTCAGACATGAGTTGTTTATTGCAAGTGATTAATGATTACCTATATATCAAACATAACATTTCCCAATATACCAATCATAATGCTTTTATGTATACAATTCCAACAATCTCCCACTTATACTCAAAGCATCATACCTTTACTTTCCAGAGTATAACATGTGTCTATTCTAATCTAGCTATTACATTTGGTCACCAGGTGGCCGACTTCATCCTTAGTCCTAGGCTACGAACATGACCCTCATATGCCTTCTGTGGTAAGCCCTTTGTAAATGGATCCACTAGATTATCCTTCATGTCAATCTTCTCTATTAGCTTAACGCCCCTCGCTAAGATTTCTCGTATGATGTGGTACATTCTCTCTATGTGCTTTGATGCATTGTGAGTTCTTGGTTCCTTAGAGTTTGCTACTGCACCAGCATTATCACAATATACCATGATAGTCTTGGACAAACTAAGAACAATATCTAACTCATGGAGGTAGTTCCGGAGCTATACTGCTTCTTTAGAAGCCTCTGAAGCGACCACGTACTCAGCTTCCATGGTGGAGTCCGCGATATATTTCTTTTTCGCACTCCTCCATGATATAGCTCCACCTCCAAAGGTGAACACATAGCCCGAGGTCGATCTCTTCTCATCCTGATCTGCCTGGAAATCCAAATCCGTATAACCCATAGGGAAGAAATTCTTACATTGATAAACGAGACAATAGTCTCGAGTTCTTTTCAGATACTTGAGAATATGTTTGACAGCAATCCAGTGCGCCTGTCCAGGGTTAGACTGATATCTGGCAACCATGCCCACAGAATAGCAGATCTCTAGCCTCGTACATAGCATCACATACATGATAATTCCCACTGCCAAAGCATATGGTACTTTACCCATCTCATCCATTTCCTTTTCTGTTGCAGGGCATTGTGCCTTAGACAGAGGAACACTATGTCTGAAAGGTATCAATCCTTTCTTGGCGTTTTACATGTAAAAACGGGCAATCATAGTATCAATATAAGCGGCCTGAGACAAGCTCAACTTCCTCTTCTTGCATTCACGCAAGACTTTAATCCCAAGGATGTATCCAACATCTCTCCTAGGTCCTTCATTTAAAATGTTCGGATAACCATCTCTTTATGTCTGACAACACCTTCACATAATTTCCGAATAGAAGAATGCCATTTACATAAAGTGCAAGGAATACCACACTTCCGCTGATGCATAATCGGTACACACAACTTACGGTTTCACACTATGAAAATCCATAGGATTTAATCAAATCATCCAAACATTTGTAGCATGACCGTGAAGCTTGTTTAAGTCCACAAGGACTTGTTTAGCTTCCTGACAAGATGCTCTTCGCCATCCTTCACATAACCCTCTGGCTGCTGCATGTAGATGTCACGACCTTCCTCAAGGTAATCATTTAAAAATGTGATTTTGACATCAATCTGCCAGATCTCAAGGTCGATATGTGTTGCTAAGGATAGAAGAATTCGTATAGATTTGAGCATGTCTATCGGTGAGAAGGTCTCGTCATAGTCAATGCTCTCCTTTTGACTATAACCCTTCTCCACCAACCGAGCTTTAAAAGCCGTTATTTCTCCTTTCGAACCTTTCTTCCGTTTGTATACCCATTTGCAACCTATGGCCCGAAAGCCATCTGGTAGCGTAGACTTCTGGTATACATCCGTAGCGGTAATTGATTCAATTTCTGAATCTATGGCTTTAAGCCATTTTTTCGTATCTTTGTCATTTACTACTTCGTCGTATGTTCATGGGTTGGTAACATCCAGTCTATCTTCCGGGATCAAGTCCGAAGACTCTCCCACAAAAATATACCGCTTGGGTTGTTGAGGTACCCTCCCACTATGACGGAGCACTGGTATTGGATCAACAGTTGGTGCAGTTACTTGTGGCTCAAAGCCTTGCACTGGCGACCGTGCAATTGGTTCTATACCTTTGAGAGGTACACTCAATCTGCCACGGGGTTTGCCCAATGGAAGTGTATCATCTTCTCCAATCTCTTGGAGAATGATATCACTTTTGGATTTGTAGTTTTTCACAAACTCGTCCTCCAAGAATCTTGCGTTGGTGCTAACAACGATCTTCTGATCCCCAGGACAGTAGAAATAACCACCTTTCGTTTGTTTGGGGTATCCCACGAACAACATTAGCTTGGAACTACCTTCTAGCTTATCAGGTTCCTTTGACAAGACATATGCCGGACAACCCCACACTTTTATCTTTAACACACTGGGTGTTGGGAAATAATTCCTATAATCTCCCTTAGGATCAAATTGTAAAAGGTTTTGTTGGATCAAACCATACTAGAAGTGGTCGATCAAATGCTGGATTATAGGATAGTCTAGCATACTCTGTAATGTCCTGTATAGGTTATAAATTGAGTTGTAATAGATTAGTCCGCTAGAGGATTTCCTAGCAGATAGCGAAGGACAACGTTTACTAGAAGACATGCGCTAGCAGAATGCTAAGGCTTTAGCATTTGCTAACGCTCAGCAAACCTATAAAGATGCTAGCAGAACAAACGACAAAGGATCGAGTGTCAACAGAAGCATTCAGCAAACCAAGACACGATAGCAGATCGCTAATGAACATTAGCAGAGCAGAATGTCAAAGGCTGAAGCTATACTGCCGTTCTGACAAAAAGCACACACAAAGGATGAAACTTTCCCGAAGTAGCTCGAAAAGTACAGATCAACATCAAAAAGAGACTGAACAAGTCTTATCAATCTCGGACAAAAGAGACGTTGTGTCTAACGGATATGGAGATTCAAGATTTGAATCTCCACCTATAAAAGGAAGGTCCAAAAGAGAGAATCGACTACTGCTTCAATCACTACAGACATTCGCAAGCATTCAAGTGAGAGATTCCTTTGACAAAGCAAACAAAAGAAAAAGTAGTCAGCTGAGAGCCGTTATAAAGAGTATTCAAAGCTCTCAACAACCAGAAGTGTCGCTCATTCATTTACTGGCACTCCATTGAAGAGATTCTTGATTGCACTCAAGAATCCTCAATCATTGGGATACCTTTCTTTTCAGAAAGAATCCAACAGTCAAACACCTGAAAAGGTCTAGACTAAGACGGGCGTTTAGCCGTACTCAAAGGAAAGTCAGGAAGTGACTATAAAACTTCCAAAGTAGGAAAGGCAGGTGTTTCGAAGGAGTGCCCTTGACTCAGCCCAACCTACATCTGAGGAGTTCAGGTTAACGGAGGATAGCTGTCAAGTAGCCAGTCCGAAAGCTCACTGCCTACTTAGTGAATTCTTAGCGTGTCGGCTAAGGAGTGGACGTAGATCTTTTTGGATCGAACCACTATAAATACTGTGTTCTTTTACTATTTCATTGCTCACACGACTTAAAACCTAGCAATCATATTGCTAGTGTATAACTGTGAAGAAACTCTAATCTATCTCTGAGCTTAACTAATCTTGAAAGAAAAACATAAAGTGTATGTGACGATTAATTATTCCGCTGCATTTCGTGTTTCTATCTAAACTCGACGACTCTGATATTTAAGGACCAACAAGTGGTATCAGAGCAGGAGGTTGAAAAACCGACTGCTTCTGAGTCGCTTAAGACCAGATCTGTATTTTCCTTGCACTTTTACTTGTTTCTCTGTGTTTCGCTTGTCTAGCTCAGGAGACAAGATGTTGAACCATTCGCTTGGGAAGTATGACAGAGAGAACTTTACTTCATGGAAGAAGCTTGC
>JAPKLW010000115.1:695855-716810 GCA_026898455.1 Plectranthus barbatus | reverse complement strand
ACTTCTTGGTTATGGACACCCCACTCATAAAGGTTATAGGGTATTGATTAAGACTACCGGTATTGTGGAAATAACATGCAATGTTATTTTTGATGAGTCTACTTTAGTGCGCAGAGAAAACAAAAGAAAAGAGGATAGCAATCATGAGACTGATGATGTCAATGATCAAACATTTTTAAATTCTTTCGAGAATATGCGTGTTGATCCGACTAAGTGTATGAATGACTGCAATCCGAACCAGACGCACTCAGCAGGGGACCAAACTGCTGACCAGGCCAGTGATGCTAGTGATCATGCTGAGGCCACACCTACTAACATCCTTGTTGAATCAGACATTCCAGAGATGCTTAATGATGAAGAAGAGGAGATAGCAAGGGATATTCCTTTTGGGGAAGGCATGGCTACTCATGAAGATCTTGGCAGAGGCGCTGCTGAGATTCCAGTTGCTGAAAGAGTTGCTGAAGAGGATCCCGCACCAGGAAATCCTGCAGCAGATATTCCGGTTGAAGTCAATCCAGATGCTGAGCACCAGGAGGGTGCTATGGCGAACAATGTACAAGACAATGGTCACGCAGGGGAAGGAAATGTGGCCAGACCAGTCAGACCAACATGGTTGCGCGCCCATTCTCTTGAAGATGTCATAGGAGATGTCCATGACCCTATGCTGACAAGACAAGGGAATGCTATGCTGGATTGTTATATCTCCAGCGAAGAACCCAAAAAGATCGAAGAAGCACTGCTAGATCCGGATTGGGTGAACGCTATGCATGAAGAGCTTGCTGAATTCACACGAAACAATGTGTGGGAGCTGGTAGACAGACCAAAACATCAAAGTTTTATAGGCACTAAATGGGTGTTCAAAAACAAGAAAGATGAGTCAGGCTTAGTCGTCAGAAATAAGGCACGTCTCGTAGCTAAAGGTTATAGGCAATGCGAAGGGATAGACTATGACGAGACATTTGCTCCGATAGCCAGGCTTGAAGCAATTTGATTATTTCTCATGTATGCTGCTTATCATGAGTTCGATGTGATGCAAATGGACGTAAAAAGTGCCTTTTTAAATGGTGAGCTCAAGGAGGAAGTCTATGTTGAGCAACCACTAGGCTTCGAGCAAGCTAATCAAGTGTACAGGCTCAAGAAAGCTCTATATGGGTTGAAGCAAGCGCTGAGGGCTTGGTATGGAACACTATCCAAGTTCCTGCTGAAAAATGGTTTTCAGAAAGGGAGGATTGATCAGACTCTTTTTCGCATTGAAGATGAAGGAAGTATTTTGCTGGTGCAAATATACGTCGATGATATTATTTTTAGCTCAAAGAATCAAGGATTATGTGATAAATTTTCAGAGCTCATGACCAGCAATTTCCAGATGAGTATGATGGGAAAGATGTCGTATTTTCTCGGGTTGCAAGTTCAACAATCCAGCGAAGGAATTTTCATCCATCAGAAGAAGTACACTCGCGATTTGATTGCAAAATACTGTCCTGAAAAGACAAAGAGTCTAAGGATTCCGATAAGTATGACGTGTATATCTGCACTTGAGAAAGAAGGAGATGATGTGAACCCTACTCTTTACAGAGGAATTATAGGTTCACTATTGTATCTCACCGCCAGCAGACCTGATATATCTTATGCCGTCGGATTGTGTGCTAGATATCAGGCAAATCCTAAGAAAACACATCTAGACACTGCTAAGCGGATTGTGTGTTATTTGAAGTGCACAGATAGTTTGGGAATTTGGTATCCAAGAGCAGACAGTCTTGCTCTAAGTGGATATTCGGATTTCGATTTTGGAGGCTGCAAGATTGACAGGAAGAGCATGAGCGGTACATGTCAATTCCTTGGACATAAGCTCATTAGTTGGTTCAGCAAGAAGCAGCACTCTCTTGCCACATCTACTACTGAAGCAGAGTATGTGGCGGCTGCTACCTGTTGTTCACAAATTCTCTGGATAAGGCAACAGTTACAAGATTATGGGATATCTCCTGAATGTGTGCCTATCTACTATGACAACAATAGTGCAATAAGCATTACTAAAAATCCTGTGCATCACTCTAGAACCAAACATATCGATATTCGTTACCACTTTATTCGTGATCATCAAGAAAAGAAGGACATCGATATCAAATATATTTGCACGGAGGATCAAGTGGCTGATATATTCACAAAGCCTCATCCTGAGACCAGATTTAAAGAGCTATGCATAAAGCTGGGCCTCATGGAGTTGGATGAGACCATGAATGAATGAAATGCTAATTTCATTTTTGTTGGATTTCTTGGTCTTCTTGAAGATACTATGAAAATTATTTGGATGATGACCCTATCTGCTGAAGGAAGCTATGTGCTTAATTACAACACTCACTACTATGATTGCAAATCTGAAGTGAAGAATTGCTGAACATTGACTCTTATCTTAAATCATGTTGGAGGCATATTATAGAGAATTTTATCACAGCAGTAACGTTGACTTGGAATTATGGTATGTATGATATTGATAAAGGCAAGATCAAAGCAGAAAAGGCGACTTGATTTCATTCAACAAAAACTACTTATATTCTGGAGAAGGAGTACAGACAAAAACTTCAAAGATACATTTTAATTTGCGAAAAAGCGAAAGGGATAAAAATCAGTGCTGCGGAGAGTGGATGATCCTTCGGCTAGCTCAGGGAAAGACTGCTCCAGCAGCCAGCTGAGCTGCATGCCGTGTAGCAGAGCAATGGAAGGATATATCCGAACGCAATCTCGGACGGACTCAAAAATCAGGCCCGCCCAATCGGCCTCGTTCTCCTCATCATCCATGGCAAGCATGACTTGCCAGATCTCCTTGGTCAGGAGGAAGTCATCTGGATTCTCACCTAGCAGCATGTGGTTGGCAACATGAAATAAGTCTGGGTATGGAGACTTAAGATCCATTGTCGCAGGAGTCGGAGAGAAGCCAAACACTGGAGACTGGCGCCACTTTCGCCAGGCTGTCCATTCCGGAGCCACTGCTCCTGCCTTGTAAGAAAAGACAGGGAAGCAACCCCTAGGAAGTCCGAAGTCCCTTGAAAAGGACTTTGCACTCCACCGCACCAACTTTCCCCTGAAGGATCCATAAATTGCATCCTTCTCCACCATGCAATCCTTGAGGAACTCCCGAAGGAAATCCCCATGGTAGTGTTGAGGAGTGGTAGTGACGAACTGCTTCAGACCAGTGTTGGTAATCTTTGACATCACCAAGTTGGCCTCGGAGGGCGTATCGTGGTAAAAAGTGCGGAGGGCTGCCTCATCAAGGATTACGTTACGAGTGATGTCGAGCATATCACTTGGGGATCCCATTGGAGATAAAAGTTTTTTTAGAAGAGTTGTGATGACGAAGATAATCGCAAGTGACCCTTTTATAGAAGGGAAAATGCTCTCACAATTTATGACTACGTCTTGGAAACCGAATCGTCGCCAGATAATGAAGCGTTACGATTGCATGGAGAGTCAAATTGCTTCAGCAGTGACGTTTGGAGGTCAGATCAACGTATGGCTCGAGGAGAATTTATTACGATTCAATCTCCTAAATCTTGGTATATGCCATCATGACATCAATGTAAAGGGTGCTTTATACTCATTTATTTGGATATACTAAGTTATCGTTTTGTATGCCACGTCATACTTGAAGGGCGAGAATTTTTGGCCAAATTTGTGCTCAAGATCTGTGTGATTAGAAAGGTAATTAACACACCTAGAAAGCTAAATCACATTAGAGATTGCCACGTCTGAATACCCGAGTGCTTCTTGGAGAAAATGAAGAGACGCGACAGGACATATGTATTTGGAATCGTTGATTTAAATCATAACTGGCAGAGGGAATCCCGACCGTTGGATTTTCTATTTTATCCACTTAGCAAAATTCTGGAGTTGCTGAGCGTAGCAGAACTTTGAAGATGCTGAGCATATCGGTTCTTTGTGAAGAATATTTCATCTAAGTGCTGAGCACACCTCCAAAGATGAAAACTGCTCAGTCCACCTCTGCTAGATCATCAACGGTCATCATTTTTTTCTTCTTACACAATACAGAAGAAGGCACGGTATGGAGGTATATGACATATGGTCTCGTATACTAGTGCCAAGTATTGACTATTAATTATAGTCAAAAAGGTCGTGGGATGAGCTGACTTGCTAAGGAAGGAGCATTTAATGCGTACAGTCAGAAGGAACGAATGGAGAAGAGACACGTCATCGAAGACAAGATAGAGGGATGTTGGTTTTCACTCTACACGTCAAAGACGCCCAGCCGTCGATCAATTAAGGGGGAACTAATTCTATTCGTCCGATCCTTTCAGAGATCTTTATCTCTCTCAAAATTGTCCCTCTCAAAAAGTTGAATCCCTAAACCCACAAAAACCCTTTGAACATCTCCGAAAAATCCCTTACTCACTCAAACTACTCAACAATGGCTTCAAATCCCAACTCTCCAAAAACCATAAATCTAGAACCCAACCATCCTGAATCGCCTCACAAACCCAGAGGATTTCATTTCTTCATCTCCACTACAACCACCCACATTCATTTACCCGCTGATTGACGGTTCTCTGCTGCATGTTCAAGAAAGAGGATATAGACGAGTCAATCCCATACAACAAACTTGTTGTTTTGGCTCGGAAAAGTAGTTATCAGGCCATACAAGGGAGCAAAGGCGTCTGGCGCAAATCATGAAGGACATAATCCTATATATGCCTCTCGCCGCCAAACACATTCCAAAGTGGATTTTGGACCTACTGGACTCCGAATTATTGGTAAAGTATCTTTCTGCAGAGCCTGATCGCTTTCACCCACATATGGTTTCGGAATTTTATGCTAGGGCAGTTATGAACGCTGATCAGAAATCTTTCAAAACTAGCATATACGGAAATATTGTGGAAGTTAACTCTGATTTACTTTCGAGAATGTTTGGGCTTCGAAATTTTGGGGCCAAGATATATCAATACAAGATCAATGATCTTGCTGAGATGGAGAGTCGCTGGCATCTATGGAAGAAACCAGGGGAATTAAGAGTCAAGAAAGTGCAGGTGATTACTTTCAAGGTTGCTACACCGATCAATACTCTGTCTGATGAATACAAGCTCCTTGCAGAGATAGTAATCAAGATGCTTCAATGTGATGTTGGTTCCTACTCCGAACTCTCTGCCAAGAAGTATTCTGTTATGATGGCATTGAACGACAATATTAAAGGTAATTGGGCAGAATTCTTCTTTGAGCGCTGGGCTGAACATGCTCGGAAGAATGACCACATAGCAGTAGACGGAACATTCTCTTCGAACGTGAATTTTGGTTTAAAGATCAGCAAATATTTGGAGGTGCTGTTCACCAACACAAGAGTAGATCGTGGAGTAGAACTTCTTCCCACAGACTACATTCTAGCAACGAGGAAGGAGCCTAAACCAGGAAATTTCAGAAATCCTCGCAAGCTGACAGGAAAATCGAATGTGGATAAAGATAAACCCCCATCCCCAGAAGAACCAGATACTGCTACCACTTCATTTCAAGTATTACAATCAGCTATTCCGATGTCTGCTGACATAATTGATCTACTGCAGACGAATGCTGAGACAGAACACTGCTTCAAGAATCTCGAGGAGATTGAGAAATTGGGCAACTTACCAGCTGACCAAATCAATGAGATCATGACTGCAAAGGACGCCGAACGACCTCCGCTCGTTCTTGGGGCTATGGCTACAGAAATTCCTACAAATAAGAGATCTAGCATCGCCTCTCCTGCAAAGAAAGCAAAGAAGAAGACAAGGAGAAAGTTGGTTTTACTTTCTAGAAGGAAGAATTAGAGAAAGCAGAAGCAGAGAAGACGTCTACTGAAGACATAGCAGAGGAAGCTGCTGAAATCGATCCAGATTACATTCCTAGGTCATCCAGAAGCCTAGAAGAGCGCGCTGAGGGAGTAAGAAAAACTAAGAGACAGCGCGAAGCTCAAAGGAGAGAGCTTGAGAAGAAAGAATATCAGAAGTTCATTGCTGAAATGACATTCGAAGGAAGAGACAGAAATTTCGAATGAATCAAGACAGTTGCTGAAGAACACCGAGCAAAGAAGGCTGCACAACTACTTGAAGGGGCATTCATAGAAGGAAATGCTGCCAAGAAAGGGAAAGCTATCAAAGACGGAAGGATCACCGTCTCAATTCCCTCAGTTGACAGTGAAGGGGTCATCTTATCTACACAAGATGCTATGACAGATGAAGAACTTGATAAAGCAATTCATGCAGGCAGATTCATTGAGGTAAAGTCGCTTGTAGACTTAGAGAGCAGTTCTGATGAAGAACATCTAGTTCGTGGATCATCCAGCCGACTTCCAGGGAATCCAGATGCAGGACCTTCTGGAATTGACGAAGGGGGAAGTGGTGCTAGAAAAGAATCTGCTGAGCAGATTGAACACATGAAGGATGGTTCATCTGCTGAGCATGAAGTTTGCCAATCACAAATTGCTGAGTGAGAAATACGATCTCCACAGACTGCTATCGAGGAATCGTCTGCCAGATGTGAGGAAGTAATTCCTGATGAAGGTCCTCACACAGAAATACATCCTGATATCGATCTTGATGAAGAATCCACAGGCGTATATGATGATGGCTTGGAAAGGGTTGAATTTCTGGAAGCATGAGGAATTATGGGCAAACGAATCGATGGATCAATCTCCTTGCACCAAGCAATACTCTGACAAGGCTATTATTGAAAGACTCCAGACAATCAAAGCTCACCGAAGATCGTCTTCTCCTCGCTCCTTGCCAATGTCAACATTTGCCCCCGACGGATTATCTGATGGGCACATACAATTCTCAAGGCGTCAAGCCAAAGCTGCTGTTGAATACAAGAAACGCCAAGCAGAACTTGTGAAGTTCGAAGAATCAAAGCTTCAAGCTCGGTTGGTTGCAATTCGAGAGGAAGAAGAACGCCATGCTCAAAGGTTTGAGATTGTCGCATATTGGAATAGAGAGGAGGAATTGCAAGCCTACTTGTTAGCACTCTCTCTAGCAGAAGCAAAGAAACTCGAGGAAGCTGAAAATGCTGCTGCTGAAGCAGAGTTTCTGAAAGGAATCGAGGAGGCAGTATATCTGCTAGCAACTACTGATCGAAGAGATACTGCCGACACAAGGAGCACAGAAGTAGTCATGGAGGAAATCTCCACATCCACTGCTAAAAGTCAAACAATCATTGTTCCCACTACTTCATCCTTCTTTGCTACTCCGGTTAGCACGCTCCATCTTCCAACATATCTAGACTCTGTAGTTCAATTTGTCGTTCAAAGTGTTGTGTCCACTATATCTGAGAGAATGGTGATCGAAGCCACAGACATAAGGAGGGAAATTGCGGTAGTCCAGTCCAATGTTGATACTGTAACGGCCAGGGTGCACTCAGTCGAGTTTGAAGTTTCCTTTGTCAAGGACTCTGTGCAAGAAGTAAAGACAGACGTAGCAGAGCATAAGCAGCAGGTGGACAACAAGGTGAATTCCTTTTCCTCCAGATTTTTGGATGCAATCAAAGATGGGGAAGCAAGGAGGATTGCTGAGGCTGCTGAGAGGAAGAAAGTAAAGGAAGCTAGAGCCGCTGCAAAAGAAGAACAGAGAAGAATTCTTGAAGAAATAAAATGGAAAGAAGCTGAGCTGAAACAGAAGGAAACAGAAGTGTAAATCAAGATGCTCGAAGAAGAGAACGAGAGGTTGGCCAAGGATCTTGAAACAGAGGCTGCTGAACGTGCATCTGCTATGGAACTTTTGGACAAATTCGTGGAGCTGGCCTCAAGCAAATTCGATGAATTTGACAGGATGAAGAAACCTGCTTCAGACTCCTGATTACATCCCTACCTCTCTGGTATTTTTTTTTGTTTTTGTCTTGTTTGTCTCTGTCTAATCATTTTCATTGTACTTATAATTGATATCTCATATGAATGAAAATTGATCAGACTGAGACAACCTCTCATTGTCAATCTCTGATTTTCACTGTGTGCCTTAAGTTGAAATACACTATCCATGTATTCAACATATCTAAAAACGATTGGATTGAGATTGAAAAAGTAAATGTATGCTGATTTCTCTTGGGTGCTAGAATTTCTAGCATATTACCTTTACAACATTTACCTATGTGCTTAATTGTAAAATATTTCCCAGCATTTGTTGAGGGGGAATCTTATTTTTTTTGCTTGAACTGAGGTGGATAAACTCTGTGTTAGATTGCTAGGATAACATATTTACTTGTAAACACATACATTCTTCCTCTTAGTTTCAGCAATCGATAGTAAGCTTTGATCGCACCAAAAAGGGGGAAATTGTTGGGAAATAATTCCTATAATCTCCCTTAGGATCTAATTGTAAAAGGTTTTGTTTGATCAAACCTTACTAGAAGTGGTCGATCAAATGCTGGATTATAGAATAGTCTAGCATACTCTGTAATGTTCTGTATAGGTTATAAATTGAGTTGTAATAGATTAGTCCGCTAGAGGATTTCCTAGCAGATAGCGAAGGACAACGTTTACTAGAAGACATGCGCTAGCAGAATGCTAAAGCTTTAGCATTTGCTAACGCTCAGCAAACCTATAAAGATGCTAGCAGAACAAACGTCAAAGGATCGAGTGTCAACAGAAGCATTCAGCAAACCAAGACACGATAGCAGATCGCTAATGAACGTTAGCAGAGCAGAATGTCAAAGGCTGAAGCTATACTGCCGTTCTGACAAAAAGCACACACAAAGGACGAAACTTTCCCGAAGTAGCTCGAAAAGTACAGATCAACATCAAAAAGCGACTGAACAAGTCTTATCACTCTCGGACAAAAGAGACGTTGTGTCTAACGGATATGGAGATTCATGATTTGAATCTCCACCTATAAAAGAAAGGTCCAAAAGAGAGAATTGACTACTGCTTCAATCACTACAGACATTCGCAAGCATTCAAGTGAGAGATTCCTTTGACAAAGCAAACAAAAGAAAAAGTAGTCAGTTGAGAGCCGTGATAAAGAGTATTCAAAGCTCTCAACAACTAGAAGTGTCGCTCATTGATTTACTGACACTCCATTGAAGAGATTCTTGATTGCACTCAAGAATCCTCAATCATTGGGATACCTTTCTTTTCAGAAAGAATCCAACAGTCAAACATCTGAAAAGGTCTAGACTAAGACGGGCATTTAGCCATACTCAAAGGAAAGTCAGGAAGTGACTATAGAACTTCCAAAGTAGGAAGGCAGGTGTTTCGAAGGTGTGCCCTTGACTCAGGTTAATGAAGGATAGCCAGTCCGAAAGCTCACTGCCTACTTAACAATAAAAGGCGAATCCTTGTAATCTGTATACTTACTTAGTGAATTCTTAGCGTGTCGGCTAAGGAGTGGACGTAGATCTTTTTGGATTGAACCACTATAAATACTGTGTTCTTTTACTATTTCATTGCTCACACGACTTAAAACCTAGCAATCATATTGCTAGTGTATAACTGTGAATAAACTCTAATCTATCTCTGACCTTAACTAATCTTGAAAGAAAAACATAAAGTGTAAGTGACGATTAATTATTCCGCTGCATTTCGTGTTTCTATCTAAACACGATGACTCTGATATTTAAGGACCAACACTGGGCTTTCGCCCATGCCAAAGTTCTGAGGGTGTCTTAGGAACTGATTTAGAAGGTACCAGGTTCAGCATGCGTGGCCCCAAAATGAAACAGACAAGTTCGCATAACTCATCATGGTTCTAACCATTTCAAGAAGAGTCCTATTTCTTCTTTTTGCCACACCATTCTGCTGAGGAGTGCCCGGTGCAGTCCATTGGGATGTAATTCCATGCTCTGACAAAAACTACAAGAACTCGTCACTGAGATACTCACCACCACGATTAGATCGTAATAACTTAATGATCTTGTTTAACTCCTTCTCTACTTCCGCCTTGAATTCCTTGAATTTCTCAAAGCATTCAGACTTATAGTGAAGTAAGTAAACATACCCGTATCTCGAGTAATCGTCAATAAAAGTGACGAAACACTTAAATCCTCCACGAGCTTGCATAGACATCGGTCGACATAAGTCAGAGTGGATCAGTTCCAACACATCACTTGCTCGAGACTGACTTGCCTTTAAAGGCCTAGTCGTCATCTTTCCCTCTATACAGGACTCACACACTCGATGTGGAACTACCTGGATTGAATTCAATGTTCCATCATCCACGAGTCTCTTGATCCACTTTAGATTGATGTGACCCAGTTTCAGATGACATAGATATGTAAGATCCTCATCAAAAGATGAAAACTTTCTCTTCTTGTGATTAAATGAGTTATATGCAGCATTCACAGAAGATTCATGGAAACAAGTTATGATATAAAGAGAGTCTTTTTGTATCTCACGACAGATAACACCGTTATTACCATTGATAGTAACATGACTATAAAAAATAAATGAAAATCCATCATTTATTAAACGGGAAAAAGAAATAAGGTTCCGCCAAAAATCCGACACATAAAAAATGTCTCTTAAAATCAAAATATTGTCTTAAAAGCATAATGTAACATCTCCAACTGCTACTGTAGACACACGAGCAGCATTACCCATGGAGATCGTCACCTCGTCATCATTCAGCTGCATTGTCGGCCTGAACCCCTGCAAAGTGTAACAAACATGATTAGTAGCTCTAGTATCTACTACCCACGAATGAGTAGAAATAGATGCTAAACATGTTTCCGTTACATATGCTAATGACGTACCTTGTACAACACGCTTGGTCAGAAAATCCTTCTTCCAGTGACCAGTTTTGCCACAACGGAAACACTTGCCCTTCTTCCCAAGTGTCACGGTCTTATTTTTCCCAGAACATTTGCTTCCAAAGGTTGTCTTCTTGAATTTCTTACCAATCACCCTTTAGCACCTTTCGATGAAGTAGGGCGACTGCCTTTTCAGGTTGCATGATTGATTCTGCTGCCATGAGGTCACTAAGTAACTCATTAAGAGTGTACTCCTTTTTACTCATGACAACATTCAGTCTGAAGTTCTCAAAAGACTTCGGAAGTGATTTGAGTATGATATCGACCTGGGCTTCCCCGCTAATACCTCCTCCATGCAACGTTTGTTCATCCATGAGGTGTGTCATGGAAACAACGTGCTCCCTTACTGAGCTACCATCAATTATTTTACAACTCACGATTTCTCTCATGAGCTTAAATCTGACAGTTCCATCCGACTCCCCAAAAATAACTGTGAGACTATCCTTAATCTCAGTTGTTTTGTCATAGTGCTGATGTTGTTGCTGGAGCAACTTAGACATAGTGGTCATCATGTAACACTTGACTACATTATTAGACTTGACCCACTTGTCATAGAGGTTCCGCTCCACATCAGTTGACTCAATAGTGGGGACAGTTGGACACGGTGTGTTAAGAACATATTGATGTTCCTCTGCAACTAGGATATAATCTAAGTTGCGCTTCCATTCCAGGAAATTCGGACCAGTTAATTAATTTTGTGCCAAGATATTTATGACATTATTCATAGACATATCTGAAAACAATAATTGATTAAAGTAAGAACATACATGCAGAACATTGAAACAAATATGCATTGTAACCTTTTGATAAACCAATACAGTTGTTTCCCCCAATTGCCTAGGTGTATCTACTGCATGCTCCTTTTGAAAACGTTTACAGCAAACCACCTAACCAGACTGCTCTTTGAAGTTCCAGTCTTTAATTTCAATCCATGCCAAGTATTCGCCGGCAAATGAAATTAATAATCGGAGATATAACTAAGGCCATGTTCAACCTATCTGAGCAGGGACATCATTCATTAGTTAGTACTCAGTCAACATCTAAGCATTTGCCAACAATTCTAACTCCGGAGGTTAAAATGACGATTTGTCATACGTACTAGACCCATGACGCATGCCTCTTACAACCTTTGTTATCTCATTTAAAACAATCCTAGAAAACATATGAAAAAATAAAGTAAGCAGGCTACGATCGTGTAGACGTCTACTCAGTTCACTGTCCACTTCTCACATGTTTAAATGTTTTATTTAGAAATCTCATCTATTAGAACTTATGAACAAATAAAGTAAGCAGGCCACGCTCGTGTAGACGTCTACTCACTTCACTGCCCACTTCTAATAAGAGACCGCATTGTGGAGGTCTTGTTGATTTAAAAATAAATCTTGCTTAGTCTTTTTCTTTCAAAAGGTTCTTATGCGCACAAATTATTTTATGATCCATAAATTATGTCACATCTAAAATTCTATCATATTTCCCAACATGATTCCGGAATTTATGGACATAATTTAATACTCCCTCCATCCCGCTACAATTGTCACTTTTCATTTTGGCACATTAATTTCGGAGCTAGTGTTTAGTAGCTAATTGTGATTAATAATAAAATTGGCAATCGTAATTAACTTATTTAAGTCTTAAACAAGTTATTTATGATTATCAATTTTATTATTAATCACAATTAACTACTAAACATTAGCTACCAAATTAATGTGTCAAAATGAAAAGCGACAATTGTAACGGGACAGAGGTAGTACTTAAAATAAATCACATAAAGCATGCTTTGAACGGTAAATAATAAAGCAGTAACATGCTTCCCAATTATCTACAACATGCTTAAAAAATAAATAATAAAAGCAGTAGCATGCTTTCCTATTATTTACCAGTGCCCACATGATAAATCACATCATACGAGAATATAATAAATAAAATAAAAAATTCTCGTGGCCCCCAGATGCAATTACATGGGAAATAAAATTAAACCTATCTATTACAACACTTTAATTTAATATGGATCTTCAGACTGGGCTCCCACTCTATCTGCAACTTTGGGCTGAAAAAATACTGGGTTATTAGGTTAAGAATTTGGGTTTCAGACCCATAGGGTTGTAAAACCATAATTTTTCAGAAAACCCTAATTTTCAGCAGCTCGGGCCACCTCCGGGCTCTCGGGCCCGCAAACCCTAGCTCAGCTAGGGTTTCTCCCGCCGTCACCTCTGTCCAGCCGCTGCCGTCCCTGACCACAGCCACCGCCGCACGCTACAGGGTTCACACACTTGAACCTCTGCTGGCTGTGCCATCCACGCCGGTGAACGGTGCTACCGTCGTTCACCACCGTGCAGGAATCTGTGAGCTGCAACCTGCACGCGACTGCCACCACTGGTCTGTCGCAAACGCTACTGCAATACAGCCACCTCGTGCTTGTGCGCGACACTGGCCCCTGTGTGCGTCACCTCGCTCGACGATTAGCAACAACCGACCTGAAGCATACGCACGAAGCTGTGACTGCAAGGAGAATACGCACACTACTGCTGCTAGGGAAGCCACCGCGCGTGGCCATGTTTTCACAGAGATCTGCCGCATGCAGCGCGCGGCCACTGCGTGTTGCCATCGCCGACTGATGATTGCCACTGCCAGCAATCGTCGTGCGCCGCGTGCACGTGGATGGGCAGTCACCAAAAACTGTTGTTGCACCATCCTCATTGTTGTTCTTGATCTCCTCTCATCGATTACAGACTGAATAAAAAAATACAAAAAAAGATCTAGATCTATGACATATTTTCCTATCAATCTAATCGCAAATTTTCTTGCGATTTAAAACTAAACCAAAACTGGAGAGGGGCCACGAGAACAAAACATCCATGATAAAGATAAATTCATCCACGATAAATTAAATAACATGCATAAATAGAATGTCAATATTTATTTTCCGACAGAGCCATAAAACACGAACCTGGCTTTGATGCCAATTGTAGGAACTGAGTTTACAATAGGCGATGTGAATCGCCTATTGTAAATGCCAAATAGTAAATGCCCTATGCATGCTCCAATTTAATTTAATGCGCAGATTCAATGGAATACGTCAACTCCTGCGGATTGAATAATAGTGGTAGATCATTGATGGTGTTCCTACAGATCTGATCTTCTGATTTATTCCCTTACTAAATCTGGAAATCTGGTGAGGATGCTCTAGCCGATTGACACAGCCGCCCACTCTCTCACTATCTCTGGGGTTTCTGATTTGAAACTTCAAAACTTATGTGGGAAGTGAGAGAATTGATCTATTTATATAGATCTGGAGGGCTATTTGGGTTTAATAAACCATAATGGCCTCTGAGCACTATTGGGCCAGATTAGGGATCAAATGCAAATATTAATGTGGGCCTCCTATTAAATAATTCCATGTTCAACCAAGAACAGAATTAATTAATAAGCATTAATTCATGCCACCAGAGAATTAATGCTGACCTAGTCCTTTATTACCATGTTATTAGGAACGGGTTGCATTGACTTGGTTAATCCCCATACTTAAGGTTTCAGACATTCATTAATTAATTCAGCATATGACAATTAGATGCAATTAATTAATCTCTTATTATTCCTGAGTAATACCACTCAACCCTTTTCGCTTATGCTTGAATCAATGATTCAGCATGCAAGACTTAGCATAACGAATCTTGTGAGCTTCCCAGGGAATGTCACCATCATAAAACGGATATGTTTATCTAAATCCAGCCTGAGAGAACCCCACACAAACTGCCATCACCCAAGATGCAGATATATGAGTACATGTAAGACTCTCCACCATAGCAAGTCAAAGTGACAGTCAACCAATGTGTGCCCCTCAGCATTCAATAGACTTTAGATTCGACCAAGTTACCGAGATCTTTACTCATTCATATTTCAAGTAGAATTGTTCATCTCACTGTTGATCCTATCAATACATTGAGATGTACCGGACACACAAAGCAGTCAAGATAAACCACTTATGGACTTGTGTGCCTGTTGGTCCCTGATCAGAGTACGCATAAATGTGCAGCGGAAGTTTTTACAGCCAGTTGCACTCTAAACTGGGGGGTCAGTTTCCCAATTTAGGAATTATCAAAACTGTATTAGCCGAGCAGTTTTAATTAAACAGTTTTAGATATACACTTCAACACTTTAGAGAAGTGTTGAAGGTTTCAAAACACAGTTTAGAACTGTGTAAGATAAAGGTATGGAAAATTGTAAATGAGATAGGATATTTATAGTGGTTCGGAGCCTTAAGTCCTACGTCCACTATTTAGAAATTAATCCAGTAACTTACTATCAAGATGAAGTTTACACTCCTCACGATCTATAGCCAATCACCACGAAAACCACCGTTCGCAGCAAACTAGATCACTCGCCTAGGTAGATGATCTTCACTCCTTCTTTAGTTCCTTGAAGCTAGGTGGCAACTCGAAGTCTTCTGAGAACTGGCAGTCGTCGGAATCGGATTGAGGACAAACCTCCCTTCTCCTTCTCCGGTGGATGGATGGTTGAACTCTTCCCAGAACACTCAAAAGTCGGCGAAAGCCCATAAGAACCTATTCCTCGACAAAGAAATAGACTAAGTCGAAAGACTTAATCCTCGTGTACTCAAGATCAAATGGTGAATCACAGAAGATTCCTTAAGCAATAATGCCTTGTGTTCAATAAACAAACCACGGAGTTAATGCCTTCTCGCTTGAGAGCTTTTAATTCTTGAGCTTTAAATTCGGCAGAGTAATGGCAAGGTTTGTAAGTGTTCAATTCTTAGTTCGTTTTAGGTCGTTGTAGTTCGTAACGTGTCTCTCTGATCCATCTGCTATTTATAGTTGGATGTTTGAAAGTAGCCAGTAGAGACAACTCGTATGATGTCCAATCAATGGTCATACTTTTCTGTAAAATAGACCTGCTCCTCTGCCATTTTTTTTATCACTGCCATGCTGTTGCAGAGATAGTTTTGTCCATTGTGTCAGACTCGAACAACGTTGTACTCCAGTCATAACTGAGTGTACCTTTATTCCTTATCATTGAGTCTTCCATGCTCTTTATGATTGTTCCGCATCTTGCTTTTCATGTGTTCCTTTTGGCGTGAAACTGTGCTGGTCTGAAACTGTGAGCGCCTCTCGACAGTTTCTCTGGGAAAACTGCATCCATACGGTCCTAGAAAGTTTAAAAATGTCTGCACAGTGTTCTCACATGCTTCTTCATAAAATTGTCTTTATAGTTTTCTTCGCATATCGCTCCTTGAACTGTCTTCCCAGTTTTCTTCGCATAGGGCTTCTTGAATTGTCCTCCAATTTTCTTCCGTCCTTCTGTTCCGACAGTTTTGTCCTAAAAAACTGTTCCACAGTTTTTGGTGGTTTGCCTATCCGAACTATTACAACTCGAATATCCTATACAAGGATTACATGAAGTAATAACTCTAAGGACTAAACCTTGGTATACAGTTCTTGACACATCAAAACATCAAATTAAAGGTGGGATTCTTATATCAACACCTAACAATTTCCCCCTTTTTGGTGTTGTTAAAACTATACCATCTAAGTTGAAATGAGGATTGCTCTAAGTTTACAAGATACGAAATTCTAACACTACTCTAATTGATCTTCCCCCTGAAACGGTGAGATATTACTCGATTAGTATTAATCAAATTAGAGCGATAATCAACCTGCTGATCACACAGGAATATGTGAATTCAGCTAAAAGAGTATCTAAGATAAGGGACAATGAGCAGTTGTCTTCAAACCAGCAGTTTTTGACCTTTCATTAAATGTGCTCGTTACAAAGTACATGAAAAGCAAAAAACTGCGACAAAAGATACAAAAATATTTTGAACTCCATTACTCCTTGGGCTTGTCTTGATCTTGCTCTTTGTCCTTCGGTTTTTCAGGAGTGGAGGAAGATGAGGAAGCTCCAGATTGCTTAGCAATGTTTTTGGCCATTTCCACCATCTATTTCAACTGATCTTCCCTGGCCTCTTTCATCTGTTGCATCTGCATCTGCAACTGCATCTGTATCTGCTTCTGCATCCTCTCATCTCTCATCTCTTCCCCCTTTTGTACAATATCAACCAGAGTATGCATGGTTGCCTGGATTTTGAGGCTCATTGCTTGGTCTAGTGCTTGGTTGATAGCATTTTGTGCAGCATCAATGAGGATCACGATTGGAACACCAACTGAGAAGGGGTTGGGAGACAGAGTTTCTTCCCGGATAACAATGGACTGTTCAGCAGTGATAGGAACAACTGTCCTATTGTCTTCTTCTTTAGGAACAGTTTCTATTTCTGGTAGATGAGCAGTGGCAGCTGCTTCTTCCTCGTCTTTCCTCTTTTGCTCAGCGTCAGCCTCTTCTTCTTGTTTTCTTTTCAGCTCAACAACAATTTCTTCTTCTTGCCTCTTTCTTTCGGCTTCCTCGGCCTCCTTCTTTGCACTTTCAGCTTCTGCTGCTGCTGTTGTAGCCTCGGCCTCTATCCGTGCTTTCTCAGCTACTGCTGCTGTAGCTGCTTCTTCCTCTTCTTTCTTCTTTTGTTCAGTGGTAATTCGCCATTGCTTAGCTTCTCGTTCTAGCCTTTGTATCTCTTCCTCTTCTTCGCAAATTTTTTGTGCTTTCTTAGAGGAATATTATTTAGTGGATTAGACTCGGTATAAGAGCAGAAACTATTGTTGGAGAAGATTTTGCACCTGGCGCTCACGAACAAGCTCAATAGCTTTCTCGGCAGTTTCAGGAATAGACAAGAAGCATGATAATTGAATAGCTTGTTCAAGAGCAGCTTCGTCCTCTTTCCTCTGTTTCTCTTCTTCTTCTTTTCTTAGCCTTTCCAGCTCCCTCACTCTGTCTTCTTCAAACTGGTAGAGTTTAGTTCGAAACCTCTCAACTTTGGCATTCAGTTTTTGCTAAAGATCTTCTAGTCTCTCTAAGCCAGTGTGGCTTTCACTGATTTTCCTTTCGATGCGTTCTAGAGTAGACTCTCCTCTGTCTTCACTGATATCCTTTTCAGAGAAGTCATCCTGCTCAATTCCCCCTAAATCCAAGAAGGGAATTCCTTCTGGTTCTTCACCATGAGTGGATGCCTCTTTCTCATCGGAATCTTCTGATGGAGTCCGACCATCCTTAGGTTGTTCTTGATGGGTTTTGTATACAGAAAGCATTTATTACAATGAGTATACAACGGTTTATTTCTCCTATCTATCAAACAATCTTACATGTATGTAACAATGGTATCCTCTTATCTCATCGATAGGGACGATCATACAGCGTGTAGTAGATCGCAGAAGACAGTATGATCACTTGACCTAGTGAGACATAAACCTGATCACAGCGGAGAGAGCGTATGAGGATACGTCTGTCCGAATGGCTGCGGAATTGTTGGAATAAGTAGTCTGTCTTGGTTACTTGACATGCTGGTATGCAAGGGTGGCATATTTATGGACCGCAGTGAGATGTGTTCGACTATCTGACATCAGTGAATACAAGATCTCGTTCTTGATTGAGTCCAAACCCTAACGAAGGTTCAAGAGTTTGCACGGATTGACTGTTGCTTTGACTTGCCATGGTGGAGAGCCTAAGTAACGTGCTCGTATATCCACATCTTGGGTAGCAGCAGTTTGTGTAGTACAGTCTGAGAATGGGTTTAGATAACCATTTCCGAGTAATAGGATGGGGACATTCCCTGAGGAGCTCAATAATATTCATCGCGTTAAAGTCCTGCAGGCTGATTAAGTTCAGGCACGAGTGATAAGGTTTGAGTGGTACTGCTCAGGAATAATAAGATATTAATTAATTGTAGATAGAGCTTGTCAGAAGCTCCGATTAATTAATGAATGTCCGGTAACCTTAAATATGGGGATTCTCAATAAATGCAGCCCATTCTCATAACGTGGTAGTAAAGGGGTAAGTCAGTATTAATTTTGTGGTGAAAAAGAATTAATATTAATTAATTAATTGTCCTGGGTTGTGGACATGGGAATTAATTAATTTATAGGCCCACTTTATTATTTGCATTAGGTCCCAGGTCTGGCCCAAAATAAATATGCTGAATTGAGCTCAGCAGCCCATTAGGGTTAAAACCCTAGGTCTATAAATAGACAACTCTCTCTCACAAGTTGCAACACAATTCAAATCAGTGAAACCCTAAGAGAGAGAGAGAGAGAGGCGACAGCTTCTGTGCAAAGGGGAGAATTTTGATTCTGGCTTGCACAGCTACAGATCTGTGGAATCCTCACTAGTAGCAGATCTGAACAGCATTGGGATACAACCCTGAAGATCTAATCTGGAGAACATATTATTCCTCTTTCTTGTTTTCTTTAATTAAATCTTGAAATTAGAATCCATCTAATTTCTGTTTCCTCAGATTTAATTAATTCGCATGGTTGATTCAAGTATTGGAATTCAAATTCGAAAGATCGGTACAGAGACTACGGAATTAAGGTAATCTCTATTATCCACGCATTAAATTCATAGGAGCATGCTAGGGTTTGTGAATTGTTATTGTGAACAATAAACCATAAATCGATCCGGCTTATTTGGATTTTGTGATTCGATTCTCGAATATATCCCTATAGTTCTGGCCTTTGGGATGTAGTTTTCTCAAAATCAAATGAGCTACATGTCATTCCTTCAAAATCTACTGGCTCAATAGTTGCGTGAATTCCAAGAGCCTCAAGTTGTAGACGTTAGAAGGCGTCAGCAGATATGAGCTCTGGGTTCAGAACTATCTCTTGTGGACGTGAGGATTGACCAACTCCTTTTAGTGTATCATCAAAAAGCAGTTTCTTGGCAACTGACGTCATTGAAACCTAAAAGTCTGCTCATTTCCTCTTCTTAGATTGAGGTTCTTCAGCAACTGTTTGCTTGCCTTTCTTGGTACGTTGTAATCCTTCTTCCAGGTTTTCTTCTATCAGCTTCCTTTTCATCCTTTGCTTCCTTTTCTTCCTTTGATTCTTTTCAGCTTGCTCAGTAGTTCGGAACAGAACAATTTTCTTTTTCGGCTTAACTGAGGTGCCAGTTTTCTTATTTGGCTTCTTGGCACCTGCGGTAGTTTGGACTGGCGGAATGGCAGCGAGACTCTCAATCGTCTCAGCTTCTACCACCTTATAACAAAAATTGTCGTGCACCTCATCATCACCATTGTTTCCACCATCGTCTCCTTCATCTTCTTTGGTGGGATAAAATCTGATGACAGAAGGTCTTCCCCCTCTCTTTGAAGACCTAGAATACTCTCAAGAAGGTAGCTGACCTTCAAACCAAAACTGACACTCGAAGAAAACTTGTCATTTTTTCTTATGCCTTTTTTTTTCTTCGCATTCTCCAACAAACGCCCATATATGTATTCTGCCCAATTTCCTCCAGGGCAGTCATCAAGAACCATCATCAAGACGTATTTCGGATGGCTTAACTCAGAGAAGGATCCAACGCCACAATAGAGCATACTCAGTTCTATTTCACTAAGTGTCTTATAGAGTGGGTTCAGTTCGGATACCATGGTGGCAGCTTTGAATTTTTCATTAATCTCAAGTTTTTTTCACTTATCCCAATAATTCTTCATTGCCTCTTTGTCATCATCGAGATAACTGTCGATGTGCTCCCTCTTGTTGGGTAGGTGAAGAAATTGAGCGATGAGATCAGGATCAATCTTTATTTCCTTCTTGTTACCTCTCGTCCTGAAGAATCGTTGGTCTTTGTCAATAATAGCGTATTCATAGAACTCAGTTACGCGATAGGGTTTGAACCGCCGGGGAGAAGCAGTCAAGAACTACGCCAGTTTTTCCGCCATGAGCTTCTTGGAAAGCTCTGTAGTAATAGCCTCATCTGATGAGATTGATGTGAAATTCTTCCAATTTAATATTTTCTCTTTTACAAATTGGGATGCCCGAAGTTGTTTGTTGGTGAGACCGTAAGAGTCAACATCATCTCTCACGATTCGGGCTAGATCTGCATGTAGAGTCTTCTTTGTGACTATAAATTTCTCTGGGTTATCCGAGGTACTTGTGCCTTCGATTTGTTGAGTCTTCTTTTTCGGCATGTTTACAGATGTAATGCGAGTGATTTAGAAGGCTTGGGTTGAAGGCTTGAGATTCTGAAGAGATTTGTGTTGTAGAGAGTAATTGTTGGGATTGTATACTGAAAGCATATATGGTAAGTGTTTTCGTACACTGGTATTCATGTATGTATCCGCAACAATGC
>JAPKLW010000115.1:609234-656242 GCA_026898455.1 Plectranthus barbatus | reverse complement strand
ATACAAATGCTTGATCAATTATGCTTTTCAGTATACATATCCCAACATTGAGGATTTTGTCTTGATGACTCACCTATGTATCTGGGCTTATGGTTCCTATGCTGATCAGCCACACGGGACTGACTGACATTACTAGCTGGTGCTGATGCATTTGCCAGTTTCCCTTTACCCTTACCAGTACTGATTTGTTCGGGCTGATTTATGCTCAAATCTTTTGTAAATCCCAACCCGGACTTATCAGAAGGCTTTCTCCAATGACTTAGAGCTGCTTCCAAGTCTTTTGAGCCTTTATTTAGAAAATTTATTCTATTTTCTTGCTCCAGAACGAGATTGTGAAAATTATCTCGTTCAGTTTTTGTAATTTGAAAATTTTGGAGCAACTCAAAGTGAGTCTTTTTCAAAGTGGCTAGCTCCTCACTGACTGACCTCGATTTTTCAATCTCCTTGGTCAAAATAGAAACTTGATCTTTCAGCGAAGAATTTTCGCCAGCCAAGACATTCTTTATTTCATAAAATTTTAAAAATTCTTTTTGAAGAATGTCTATAGTGACAGCTTCTGAGTCGGAGCAATGCGACTCAGAATCGTCTAAACTGATAGAAGGCATGATATGCATTGGGGAAGCTGATGATTGTACCTGATCATCAGCTGCAAGTGCCTCTTCATTGTCAGCACTTCCTTCAGTTGACTCCTCGCCAAAGGCTGCCATGAGTGCCAGTAGAGCTTCCTCTTCTGACTCCTCGTCTGACGCATACTCCCCATCATCATGGTCGGGTATGTCAGGCACTTCAGTCCTGGTCAGCATAGCCTTGGCAACGGCCTTGGAGGCGCGCTCTTCAAAGAGCTTCTTTAGCCTTTCCCGCTCATTTTTGTCCACCTGTGGACATTCAAATTTTAAATGATCAGGGGATTGGCACTGGTAGCAAGCACGGGGAGCTCTCTTGACGAATTTTCCATCAGTTGAGCTCAGAGATACTCCCTGCTTTGACTTGGCTTTCTCCAGAAGGACAGCCAGTCGTTTCATCTGCTGCTCAAGGTCAGCGATAGAGCTCTCGCTGTCTTTGGAATGAGATCCTGATGCGGACTGGATCTCCTTCGGCTGGTTGTGCTGGGCAGCAGGTCTGTCAGCATGGAGGGGCTTCTTGTGATTCCACTTGAAGTCCTTCTTGACGAAGTAAGCTTCGTCTTGAGCTTTAATGCTGGGGGATCCCATGTTCCTGATGGCCTCATTCTTGTTCACCATCTGGATATCCCACTCGTGTGCCTGCAACTGAGCAAATAACTCCTTGGGAGTCATTTTGGACAAGTCCTTCTCCTTCAGAGCTGTGGTCTTCACGAACCAGTCCTCCTTGGGCATCTTGGACAGTATCTTGGCATTAAGATCTTCATTTGAGCACTTCCTGTCCAGGGACTTTAGCTCGCTGACAATGGCGTTGAATCTCGCCTCCATCTCCTTGATGGTTTCTCCAGGCAGCATCTGGAAGGACTCATACTTGTCCACCGCAACCTGCAATTTGTTGCGTTTCATTTGATCAGTTTCTTGGTTTAGACTATCAAGATGATCCCATACTCCCTTGGCATTGTTAAACTGGAGTGCATCCTCCATCAGTGACTCTGGAAGACATGCCAGGATCAGCTCATGAGCAATGGAATCCAACTGATTCCGCTTCCTGTCCTCAGCATTCCATTCGTCTTGGGGCTTTGGGATCACAGCAGCTGGACGATCTCCTAGCTGGTGCTGAATCTTGGTGATCTCAATCGGCCCTGTCTCCAGCACATCTTTCATCTCTGGATGGATGCTCTTTAGAGAGATAAGAGTCCTCTTTCGCCATATATCATGCTTGACAGTCTTGTAGTCAAGTAGCTTCGGAATATTCATCTTGATGTACCTGAGCTAATCAAACAGACAAACAAATAGAGCGCAAGGAAACGCGGATCACGGTCCTAAGCGACTCAGATACGAACGGTCTATAAGAACCTGGCTCTGATACCACTTGTTGGTCCCGGATATCAGGGTATAACTTGGCAGCGGAAAATGTGTTTAATCGTTTCTTGCACTCTGCTGGTTACTCAGCTGACTGGGACCTTGTCAGCTAGTAAGTCAACTTGCACTATGCGTACGCAGCTGACTGGCGACTGGCTGGTCAGCTGGTAGCTCAAGACTTAGAATAATTTTAGCCTTGTTTGCACAGTTATATCAGTTTTCAGATATACACCAGCACTTGGTGCTGGGTTTTAAATCAGTATGAAATGCAGAAAACTGATAAAAGACAAAGGATTTATAGTGGTTCGATCAACTGATCTACGTCCACTCTCCAGTCGTAGCACTGGAAATTTCACTAAGAGTAATCGGGTACAAGCGTCCTACGATCTATCTCTAGCTGGTGAATGCCTCGTCCACCAGTTCACTAGATCAACCGCTCCCGGCCTTGTCCTTCTTCAACTCTCTTCTCGGCTGGTGGAGTGCGAGCACGTCACTTCAACCTCCACAGCAAGTTGGGTGTTTAGTTCTCCCAAGAACGAGTCTTCTCAATACGGCAAACTGCCCGTAATAACTCAAGTGCTGGCTGGCACAAGAGCTGCTGTGAACTTCCTCGGAGGAGAAAGAACACCAAAGAGATCTGTAACTTACAAGCTGGAAGCTTGAAGTCTCGTGTTTGAATAAATCAACACACGGATAGCCTTTAGAAAGGCCTCGAAAGTTGTATGCTTTTACTTGCTTGAGCGTAATAAATTTCAGTCTTTCGGTAGGTGAAGAGTATTGAATGTTGATGGATCCCAGGTATTTATAGACGAGGGATCCCATTCAAATCTACTAGCCGTTTGGACACATCCGGAAAAGTCTCTATCTTCGCATGTCCTTCTGACGGCGGCAGGTAGGAATTTCCGGAAAGCGCCATGCTTTTGTCCACTTTATCTGACATAGATCTCTTTATGTCAGAACGGCACTATTCATCAGTACGAGGAATCGGAACTGGTGTCTTGAACTGATGGACTTTAAGGTATCCTCCCTTAAAGTCATACTTTGTCAGTTTATTCCTCAGACGAATCTTCTTTTTGTCTCTAAGATACTGGGAGAGTGAATCTTGAATTCTGCTGGTAACATCCGACTGGTAGATCATTCTGGTGATCTTGTGCTGGCAGTCTCTGCTGATGACTTGCGTTGGCACAATCTAAGTCTACCAATTTGTCTGATGTTAACCCTTTCTTGGAATCTCCCATGACTGGTGGCTTCACCGCTGGTGAACAGTGTCAGTGAGAAACACCTATTCTGCTGGTAAGGTTTGTCAGCCGCCTGCTGATGAAAACCTTCCCAACTGGTGAACAGTAGCCAGTCATTAGCTCTTCTCATGCTGATGAACAGTGTCAGCACGAGTCTTTGTCAGCCGCCTTCGGATGAGGCTTCTCCAACTGGTAAGCACATCTCATGCTGGTGAACAGTAGCCAGCATGAGTCTTGATCAGCTACGACTTACAACTCAAAAGACCTAAACAGGACTTTACATTTGAGACTAGAGCTATTCTAGAGACAAAACTGACGCTGGTAGGACTTAGGATTTGATGCACCAAAACTATGATCTAACAAATAGCCTTGTGATTCGTGCGCCACCCCTTAATCAAAATCACAACATTTCTATGAGTGCTACTGAGGGAAAGGAAACTTAGCCAGATTTCCCAACAACTATCTCAAGCATAGTTAAACAAGGAAGAAGGTGTTTGCAAAACATGCAAGATGGGGAAGCAAACTTAAGCTTTATTCAAGAGTCTCACCATCACAACAAGCACATATAGGATCTTGGAATTACTTCACATAGATCTGTTTGGACCGATCAAGCCATCCACAATTGGAGGAAAGAGATTTACTCTCGTCGTAGAAGTTAAGATCCAGCTTCTAGAGCTCATCCTCCAAGTGCAAAACAACAACGGTGTCACCGTGAAGAGAATCAGATCAGATAACGAGGTTGAGTTTTGCAATGGTCCTTTAATGGATTTCTATGCAGATGTTTGTATAGCTCATGAGAAGTCTGCTCCAAGAACACCTCAACAAAATGGTCTTGCTGAGCCAAAAACAGAACACTCAAGGAGGCAGTCAGGACCATGCTTGCTGAATCTGACTTAAAAGAAGGTTATTGGGGAGAAGCTTTGATGACGGCGTGCTTTACACAAAATAGAAGTGCTATCAAAAGTCGTAATCACAAAACCCCGTATGAAGTCTACGATGGTCGTAAGCCTTCTATAGCTCATCTACGTGCTTTCGGTTCTCCGTGTTACATTCATTATAATGGAAAGTCTAAGTTAAATACTTTCAGTCCCAAGGCAGATAAAGGTGTGTTTCTGAGATATGGATATCCTTCATACAAGAGATAAAGAGTACTTAGCAAGACCACCAGACTTTGTGGAAGTAACATGCTCTGTTGTTTTTTATGAGTCTATTTTAGTGCGCAGGACCTTGAAGGACCTGGAGCTTAGTGATCATGAGATAAAAAATGCTTGTGCGAAACTAGGTTCTGAAAAATAAAAACTTAATGAAGTTTCTTAGGCTCGATCAATGAATGATAATTCAAGTATTCCAGAGGACATGCCTGGTGATGCAATTGACCTAGCTGAGGTCATAGATTCTTTAACAATAAATGTCAGTATTAATCAAGGGGAAACCACAGGTGATCGAGATAAAACTCTGTTTGGAGGCCAAACTGTTACTGAGTTGCGTAGCAAAGCTGATTTGTCAGAAGCTGAAATTGCTCACCCTGAAGAGGTTCATCATGAAGTCAATCAAGAAGATCAAGAAAGGCACATCATGGAAGTTATCACTGGAGAAGAAGGCTCAAATCAAGTCATTGAAGATGAAGTTAACAGTTTAGAGAATCTTTCCACAGTGGAATCAACTCGGACTTAAGTTCCAGTATCTGGCGCAAACGGTACAGAGAATCCTGGAGCTTTTGTTCAACCTCTAGAAGTAACTCAGCTCTAGAGACCAAAGTGGTTGAGACACCATCCAGAAGAAGCCGTGTTCGACAATATAGTCAATCCAGTACGCACGAGGCAAGGAAGTGCTTTACTTACTTGCTTGATCTCTCAGAATTCAGAGCCCATAAAGATTGGAGATGTCCTGAAATAAACTGACTGGATCAATGCCATGCAAGAGGAGCTCGCTGAGTTCAAGAGAAATGATGTATGGTATCTGGTGGATCGACCAAGTCATCAGTCAGTTATTGGAACTAAATGGGTATTCAAGAATAAGAGAGATGAGACCGGGATAATTGTAAGGAATAAAGAAAGACTCGTAGGAAAAGGATATGCTCAATGCGAAGGGATCGACTTCAATGAAACATTTGCCTCAGTAGCATGACTTGAAGCGATTAGACTTTTCCTTGCTTATGCCGCGCACAACAACTTCATAGTTTCCCAAATGGACGTGAAGAGTGCATTTCTAAATGGGGAGCTCAAGGTAGAAGTATATGTGGAACGGCCCCAGAATTTGAAGAAGGAAACCAAGTTTATAAATTGAGGAAGACAATGTATGGGTTGAAGCTAGTGCACCGAGCTTGGTATGAGACAATGTCTCAATTTCTCCTCAAGAATGGTTTTCAAAAAGGGAAGATCGACACTACACTTTTAAGGATCAAAGATGGAGCAGACATTCTCATGGTTCAGATCTATGTTGACGATATTATCTTCGGATACGGAAACTTGAAGCTGCGTGAGAAGTTGACCCAACTTATGTAAAGTAATTTCCAAATGAGCATGATGGGTAAATTGACTTACTTTCCATGTCTTCAAGTTAATCAGTCTGAAGGAGGAATCTTCATCAACCAAAAGAAGTACACCAAGGACTTGATCAGCAAGTTTTGTACTGAAAGGACCAAGCCCTTGAGGATTCCTATAAGCCCAAATGCTTAGATCAATCTCGGTGAAGATGGTGAAGCAATCAATCCAACCGCGTACAGAGGCATCATTGTATTGTTGTTGTACTTAACGGCAAGTAGGCTGGATATTTCCTACTCTGTCGGAGTATGTGCGAGGTTTCAAGCCAATCCAATGAAGTTTCACATGGAGGCCGCAAGAAGAATTATTAAATACCTTAAAGGGACAAAATCCTTAGGTATTTGGTATCTAAAAAATGACGAACTTACCTTAAATGCTTACTTAGATTCAGTTTGGAGGATGCAGAATCGACCGAAAGAGAACAATTGGAACATGTCAGTTCCTATGTCATAAGCTTGTAAGTTGGTTCAGCAAGAAGCAGCATTCAGTGGCCATGTCAACAACTGAAGCTGTTGTGCTCAAGTGTTGTGGATCAAGCAACAGTTGCTTGATTATGAGGTCGAAAATGGGTGCGTACCAATCTATTGTGATAACAGCAGTGCAATGTACATAACGAAGAATCTAGTTCATCATTCCAGAACTAAGCACATCGACATACGACACCATTTCATATGAGATCATGTCGAGAAAAAGGATGTATCTGTAGAGTATATTCGCACTGAAGAACAGGTAGCAGAAATCTTCACCAAGCCACTCCCTGAAACCAGATTCAAGGAGTTGTGCATCAAACTTGGTTTATTGGAATTTGATGAGAATACATTTGAAGAAGAATAGATATGAAATAAAACTAAGTCCAAGCTCTTAGATTTTCTGGTTTTTCTTATTATCTCAAATACCAAGTACGGAGAAGATGAAACTGACTAAAATTGAGTCCCAGCTCTAAAAAAGAAAAGGCTAATTTCTCAGCATGGAGGCTTCGTACATAACCATTTTTGAAGAAATCCTCATGAGAGGGGTCTACGCAACTCAGTATGAAGTTTTTTACTTAGCTATTTCTTTATTCTAAGAAGTGTCCACGAAAAGGAGGAGGAGAAACTTATTTTCAACAAAGTTTTTGGTCTTAACACTTAGAAGATTTTTGAAAGAAAAATGTGGAATTAAACTGAGTTCCAACTCTCAGTTTAGAAACTGACTCTTCTTCGGTACGAAAGCAAAGAGGCGGGGTTTGATTTCAAAATCTTGATTATATCGGATTCGACGCACTTATAGGTATCAAGCGGAGATGAATCAGGATTTGCCAAGTGGACAATGTTGTTTCCCCATGTCTCTCTAGTCAAATCCCATGATGTTTAAGACAAAACAAATCATCTCAACCGTCACCGTATCTCAAGAAACCGATAGGTCTTTACAGTACATTTACTCTTCTTAAATGACCTTTTTTTGCTATAAATAGGGTTCTTAATCGACATGGCTACACAATTTTTTTGTCAAACCCTTCCTTTCGAGTTTATACTTCCATTATCGTTCATTTCTACGCTTACAATCTTGTATCAATGGCGAAGGAGCCCAAGCCGCCAAATATATCCTTGCCCACCCTTTTGGGTGCTATCAAAGAAGGGGAAAAGAAGTATGAAAGGTGCAGAAGTCATCAAAATACCAGAGCATAGCAGTCGGCTTTGTACTGAGAAGGAGCAGAAAAAACTAGAAGATCCAAGCTCTTTCTCAGATACACTGCTCCCTGCTCAAAGTGACGTGCCAACTACAGCTGGCTGGGCATAGTAACATAGAGAGTCTTCCCCTGCAGATGGTCTACAAATGCTGACAACAAGACCAGTAAGAGGAAAAGCTGCTGAAAAGAGGAAAGACAAGTTTTTCTTTCCACAAGGATCACATCTCAACGGGCTTCTCAGTCTGAAAACTCCTGGAAGACGAAAATCCAAGGGCGGTGAAAAGCTAGTAAGCTTATCTAGTTGTCTTCCTTGGATGAGGAGTTCAGACCAAATCCAGCAGCAGCCAGTTTGATGAAGACGAAGTCCAAAAACAGCCTAGTATAGACTTGTAATAGTTCTACGTAGGTTTCTTTTAGTTCGTTTATCCCTGTACTTGTAATGAAAAATATTAAATGATAAACTGACTTGTTGATGACAATCTCTTTTAGTCCAACAAAGGTCTGTGTTCTTCATATGCAGAACTTACACATGCCAGTGTAATCAGCAGGCTTCTGACTCTCACATACTTAAGTTTTAATTGCTCTTAACTTACTTGAAAATTAAATTCTAAACTTATAAGGAGAAGAACTTCACTAGAAAGCTGAGATTGAGGGGGAATCTTTCAGAGTTTATTAGACTAAATCTCAAACTTGTAAAAACTCTAAAGTTTTTCTCTCCTCATCAGCATAGATTAGAGATGGCTTTGACCACACCAAAAAAGTGGGAAATTGTTAGGAACTTTGTTAGAAACTTCCTTCATTCATCATATGTTTTGGTGGGTCAAAGGTTGTGAAAACCATCTTAGTCAGTTTTTCAGTTCTTAGAGTTCTATATTGTAATCCTTGTATAGGATCAATCGAGTTGAAATAGAACTTAGGTGCTGAAGACTGAGCATGGGAAATGCTCGTGAACTGAAGAGATGTTCGTGCGACAAATTGGTTTCACAAAGTATGGCCAAGGCTATACTGAGTTTTGGTACCTTGTATAGTGGTCTCTATACTGACATATGAGAAGTCAGCATGAAGCTCGTCATGCTGACTAGGGAAGTTAGTATGAGGGCTTGCCATGCGGACTAGGTGATGCTGTAAAAGTTTAATCATTCAAACTCCTAACGACTCACGAATAAAAATCAATCCGAGAACTTCTACATTCGCCCACTAGAGTATTGGTATACTAATATGAAGTCTAATAGCTAGGACAAGTCAATCATTGAGTAGTTTTTATCCTAGGCAAATATGAAATCTACACTAAGTAACTATGACAAATTAAACTATATGCTTCAACCACCATGATAGAATTATCAATTTACTCAAATTATCCAAACAAACTCACAAACAATACTTAGAATTCACAAATTGATAGAATGCATCAATAAGAGAAGATGATATTGGTATGAACTTTGCAATGAACTAATTAAATGCTAGAATGATCTAAACCAACTTTAATTCTCCTAGTAAAGATCCATCCACCCTACACTATCTAACCCCTGTAGTACTGGTGAATTAGACGTAGATGAGATAGGACTCTCAAGCTGTTACGTTACCGAATCAAATCCCACTCCTAATGGTTCGTGGATTGATGACCTACAAGCTAATGCCCGCACATGGATTGAGTCAAAACTCATATGCAAACACACTAATCACGACATCTAGACCCGCGTATTGGCTGCAATTTTGACATCAACAATCAAGCAATTTGTTAGTGCCTACACTACTTGATTAGGAACAAGCTCCAGTGTGATGCAATTGACTAAGAGAAAGTAAACATTAATTCAATCATATCAATAGATTCAAAATATTGCTCATCCAATATCCTAAAAGGTTTAGCCTCTCATACCTTTTGTTGATTGCAATTCAATTACAAGAGAAAATGAATCCATTACAATATAAGGTAGAAAATAGATTTTCCACCAAATGTTGATCTTCATGGTTGGATCTTCAATTTCCTCTTCAATTTGCATCTAATTGGAGTGATGTTGCATTGATTGTCTCTTGATCTGATGTTTGAAGATGTTTGGAGGTGATTTGGAGTGAGTAACCGTTTTTTCCCTCTTAGATCTATCTAAAATTGACCAAAAGTTCTTTCCATTGCAATTTCACTTCTTATATAGTAAGTTATCAGACCCCGGGTTCAACCCAGCTCACAGAAGATCAATCAAAATTAGCCTCTGAAATAGCAATTTCGGTTGATCTCTGCAGGGTTCGATCGAGACAAACTGGGCAGAGGCAATTCTCGACCGAACCCGAAGTTGTTCGGACCAATATTTGACTCTGAAATCACCCCTACTGCAGTCTGCGGTGGTATGCCCATGGTGATTGTGAATATCGAGGAACCTCTTGGTGTTGGTCCCTGATCAGAGTCGTGTTAAGCAGCGGATAACTATTTAACAAATTCAGCGAAATAAATCAAGTTATCTAGCACTTAGTTTTTTTCAAATGTTTGGCTCAAAGTTGGAGTTAAGATTGTTTCAGATATACACTGGCAACTTGAGGTTGCTAGGTTTTAAATCAATGGCAGAAACAATAAAACAGTATCAAGGAACAGTAATAAAAACACAGGATTTATAGTGCTTCGATCCTTAAGATCTACGTCCACTCCTAAGTCGAACACTGAGAATTTCACTAAAAAGATATATGAAAGTACAAGGATTCGTCGGTCACATGTAGCAGGTGGTTAGCTTTCGAGCCAGCCACTACAAAGCTATCCTCCATCACTTTTATCTTTCGACAACTGCAGCTAAGTCAAGGGCGACACCTTCGTAAAACTTATCATTGCTATAATGGAAGCTTTAAAGTTCCCCTTGAACTCTTCTGGGGGTTTTTGGCAACAGCCCGTCTTAGTCAATCTCATTTCAGATATATGACTGTTGGATGCTTCCTAAGATGGAAGTTATCCCAATGATTGATTCTTGAACAAAGTCAAGGAATCTCTTCTTGAATGCAGTGTCAGATATTCAATGTGAGACACTTTTTGTTGAGAGATTGAGATTTTTCTTGTCTCTTTAACGTGCTCTGAACTGACTACTCTTTTGGTTTGTTCACTTTGTAAAAGTTATCTCTCTTAGGAGCAGTTGTTAGTTGTGGTAGTAGTAGTCGTAGTAGTCGGGTGGTCTTCTCTCTTGTTTGGACTTCTTTTGTATATCTGGAGATTCAAAGTTTGAATCTCCAGACCTATTAGACACAACGTTCTCTTTGTCCAATAGAGCTACTTGCTTTTTAATCCTTTCCGGCGTGGTACAATGCTTTTTCACATACTTTGGGAAAGCTTTGTGTCCTTGGTTGTACCTTTTGTCAGAACGGGAGTCTTAGCAGACGTTGCTTGATATTTCCTTGCTTAGCATTCTTTCGGAGAATGCTGGGAACATTCTGCTAAGTCATTGTACCTTTCGACTCTTTGACTACTGAGATCTTCTTGCAGTCTGTCTTTGTATCCAACTATTGACTCCTCAGCAGTTGCGTATTCAGCACTTGAGTCTTGATTCCTGATTGCTACAACTTTTAGCAATCTCCTGAGTATTAGTGAATGCTAACTCCTTCAGCATTCTGCTATCTTTACTTCTGACTGCTAATCAATTATTCCTAGTAGTCGTTTCTTTTAGCATATGAGTACCATCTCCTTAGTAGTCATTCTTCTTAGCACTTGACTACTACCTCCTTAGCAGTCTTTTCTGTCTGCTGACGTCTCTAGCAGCCAACATCTTCCTGACTGCTGAGAACACTCCTAGCATCCAGATGATGGATTTATATACTGAAAGCATTAAGATTGGTATATTATGTACAAGTTCGATTGGTTAATATACTTGGAATCATAAATGTTGTACGTTCATCTCTTGTCTGAATTAACAAACATGTGTCACAAACGCAATTATACTCTTATCTCGTCGATAGGGAGATCATACGGTGTGTAGTAGATCACGGAAGATCGTATGGATCGTTTGACCTAGCGAGATATAAATGGTTATCACAACTGAGACAGTTCCAGGATAAACTCTCGGTGTAGGCTGCAGCATACGCGGTAATAAGCATCTTATATTGGATGGCTTGGTATGCTGGTGTGGGGCACTTATTGATATGGACCTAAGTTGAGATCGATTCTTTTATCTAACATTAAAAGAATCCATTTCTCTATGGCTTGATGAGATCTTAAACCTAAATGAAGGCGCGAAAGTAAATGCAAATTGTGTATTACTTTGAGTTGCAGTGAAAGGCTCTAGTTGAGCTTGTATATCTGTATCTTGGGTGATAGCAGTTTGTGTATGACTGTCTGGTACCGGAACTAGGTAACCATATCCAGTATAGGATGGTAACATTCCATGAGCAGCTCAAAAGGTTCGTTATGCTAAAGTCCTGCAGGCTGATTAAGTTCAAGCATAAGTGAAAATGTTTGAGTGGATTGACTCAGGAATATAAGATGTTAATTAATTAAATAGCTTGTCAGAGCTTAAATTAATTAACGAATGTCTGTAACCTTAAATGTGGGGATAAATCGAGCCCATGCAACCCGTACCTCAAAACGTGGTAGCAAATAGGTAGGACAGTATTGATTCTCTGGTGGAATGAATCAATATTAATTAATTAATTATATTCTGGGTTGAATATGAGAATTAATTAATTGATAGGCCTCATTTGCTATATGCATTCTGGTCCCTGGTCTGGTCCATGAAACTCAGGCCTAATAGAAGTCCAGTATTTTCCTATAAATAGGCCTCAGTTCCGCAGATCTCAACACACCACAAGATCATATGTTTCACACAGCAAACCATATTTTGGGAGCTGTGGTGATCGACTGATCTGAAAAATGAGGAGGAAATTCTACTTCTCAATCGGGCAAGGAATCCGAAGGGAATCTTCACCAGATATTCGGATTGGAGTTGGGATACAGATCAGAAGATCAGATCATGAGGGTCTTCTTTCTTCTCTCCCTCTTTGCTTTCGAAAATAAATATTTTATTTTCTTAGATTTAATTCCTCAATCTGGTAGGAATTAATCTTGGTGCATGGGAAAGGATCGAGGATCAAATCTCTACGCTTTCGTTCATCAGGTTTCTACAATCCAGGTTTTCTGCATAAACCCCCTTATGCATATTCAATAGGAGCATGCTAGGATTAATCATACGCATAGCAATTTATTTTTGATATTCCAATTAATGATCCTTGGCAAACGGACTTCGTGATTCAGTTCACGAATCCCTTCACCAGAATCCTCCGAAGTTGCTTGGAATCTAATTTCCTTCGTTTCAATTGCTAAATCCTATAGCAATCTTCCACAAGCACTTCTAATCTATTACAACTCAAAATATAGCCAAAACGGGACATTACAAATGTGTTGCTAGACTATTCTAGACTTCAGCAATGATCCACCAAAATAATTAAGGCTTTGATTCAACAAAACCTTTACAATTTGATCTAAAGGTAGATTTACAACATTAATCCAGGAATAATTCCCAACAATTTCCCCCTTTTTGGTGCGATCAAAGCCTACTAGCAATTGCTGAATCTAAGAAGGAAAATTTTCTGAGTTTACAAGAAATTCTAATATAAGTATCAGATCTAGTCTAGCCATCTAACTCAGAATTTAACCAACTTAATCCTAGCAGAGATTGGTTTCAATGAATTCCCCCTCAACAAAAGCTGGGAAATAATCTCGATTTAAGCAAAAGTAAATGCTCCTTAGGAATATACTAGAGAATCTAGCACCCAATCAAACAGCAAGCATTTACCACCAATCAAAAGATAGATAACTCAGCACACACATTCATACGACAATCCACATGAAATTTCGTTGAATGCACGAATAGTGTGTATCAACTAAGACACGCAAAAAGTCAGAAGTGGACAATGAGTAATTGTCTAATTCTGATTCAGTTTCATATATGATTTGAGAGTTACACGTACAATGAAACTTAAAAAGAAAAAATATACAGAAACTTGCTAAGATTTCGAATATAGCTTCAGGAGTCGGGAGCTGGCTTCTTATCACATTCGTCAAATTTGCTCATGGCCATCTACACAAATTTGTCATAATATGCCTTGTTTGCCTCCCTCTCAGCAGCCTCCCTTTCCAACTTCTTAACAAGTTTTTCATTTTTCATTTCAAGCTTCCTGAGCTTAAGTTCTAATTCTTTCTTCTTCAACTCTTCCTCGGCTAACCTTCGCTATTCTTCCTTAGCAGCAATCTCCTCTTCTTCTTCTTTCCTCCTAGCAGCCCCAGCAATTCTTCTTTCTTCCCCCTCTTTGATTGCCGCCAAAAAGGTAGTGGAGAAAGAGTTAACACTGGACACCAACTGCTGCTGGGATTCTGCTACGTCTGCCTTCATAACCTTCATGTCGTGCTTTACTCCTTACACTTCTCCTCTCACATCTGCAACTTCCTTCCTCACCTCGGCAACCTCCACAGCTACTTTTTGAAGGACAAATTGCACAGCAGCATCAACATAGGAGTGAAAATCACTAGAACTTACAGGCAGTGCATGTAGTGAAGAATCTGTTTGTGCAAGCTCTCTGCTTTCAGCAAGTGTTTCAGCAGCCATATCGGCCTCGTGCTGTACAACTACTTCCATTTCCATAGCAGCTTCTCCTCGGGCCTCTATGTACTTTGCATCTTCTTCTCTGCGTGCAGCCTTCTCTGTTCTCCAGGCCTCTTCCACGGCTTTAACAATTTTGCCTGCTCGTGCTTCTTCTATTTCAGCAGCTTGCGAAGCCTTAATCTTTTCCAAGATGTCATCCTCCAGAAAATATACAATCATTTTCTCCTCTGTGTTATGGCATACGACCAACTCGCGGTTCTTGTTCTCCTCCAGTTCTTCCTGCTCGCGATAAGCAGCCAACCTAGCCAACAACCTTTCTTTCTTCTTAGCTTCATATGCGGCCTGTCGTCGTCTGTATTCAGCTGCAGCTCTGGCTTAGCGCTTAGAAAGCTGAATGTGAGCATCCGAGTTGCCATATGGAGCAAAGTTGGATTTAGGCAATGATTGAGAGTCTGAAAACATGCGATGGACGCGAATCGCCTGCAGTCGAGCCATGACTTGTTTATCGGTGAATTGCTTGGTGCAAGGCAGCTGATCAATCCAGTTATTAGCCAATTTCTCTTCCTTGCACCAATAATTAAGGCCTCTCCTGGCCACTAACAACATCCGCTCTTCAAAGCACAGGTCATGCATGATGTAGTCAAACATCATCCACCTCCTCAGCTCACTGATCAAAACCTTTCCTTCTTTTGTCCCCTCCTCCAACTCCACAGAAAAGACAGAAGAAATATCCCTCTCGACCTCAGTAGAGACAAAATCTTCAATTTCAATAGTCCATTCAAAGAGGTCGGAGTTTACCTCATTGTCGAAGGTGACTTGAGCACACCATTGCGCAATTCTCCTTGATTTGAATCGTCATCCAGGAAGTCCATTGAAAGTGATTCTCAGCGTCTGATTTGTGCTTGTGGGAATTTTGCGGAGAAATCGGGCATCAAAGACCTCATCGGACTCTCCATCTGAATCGGAGTCGGAATAGCATGTGGTTATAAAGCTCTGGTCTTCGTCCTCCTCTGGTATTTGCTCTGGCTCAGTAGTGGTAGGAATGTCAGTGTTGGGCCTCTCCTCAGCATGCTGACCCTCAGCTCCACCATCAGCAATGCTAGCCTCCTGCTCGGCATTCAAACCTGAGCCAGAACCTCCAGCATGCACATCCTGTCGTCCTTCAGGCTGAGCACTACTGCTACCACCTTGCACAACAGTAGGCTCCCTAATGAAAAAGCTTCCCGGGCTTCGAGGATGTGCAGGAGCATCAAACACTCCTGATCCCAACAATTTGTTAAGCTCTTTATCAGACAGAGCATCCTAATCCATCGGAGTGGTGGGAATGTCTACAATTTGCTACCCTTTCCCTTTATGTAGCTTAGCAGCCTCCCTATCTACAAGCTCTTCAGCAGCTTTCCTAGCTGCAAGCTCGTCAGCAGCTTTCTTGGTCTGCTCAAAATTTCTGTCCCTCGCCTCAAATGTGATCCCCTTCTACTATGCCCTCCTCTCCTGCTCTTTCTTGTTCCTCTTCCTCTTTCGAGCATTCTCCCTTATAACTTTTAAACGCTTAGAGAGTGGTTGAGCAGAGAGTGGACTTACTTTCTCTGGTTCCTCAGCACCAGGCTCAGCAGATGAAAGTTTCTCAGAAACTTTGGCAAGTTTCCTCTGCTTCCTCTTCTTCTCAGGTGTATCAGCATCTGATCTCTTCCTCTTGGGTATCTCAACAGGAAGCTGACCCAATTTTTCAGCAGGAAGCTCTCCTAGCTTCTCAATATCAGCAAGGTCTTGGAAGCACCTTTCTGTCTCAGCTGCCTTCTGTGCAGCGACAATTTCATCAGGAGTTAACGAAATTGCATGCTCCAACTGTTGGATGGCTAATGATGCTGGATCAACATCATCTTCAGACGTTGGTTCCTTGGGGTTGACATTTGATTTAACCTTTAGAACTCGAGGGGCAAGAATTATCCGCAGGAGCCGGTCTCTTCTTTGTTTGAGGAATATATTCAGTGTGAGAGAGTGGCTCACCCTTGTCGAGTTTTGATTTGTCGAAGAACGTCTCAATAAATTTGCTGACCTTCTGCCCGAAGTTGACATTGGACAAGAAGGTCCATTCCTCTTTAATCTTCACGTTCTTCTTCGCATGGTCCAACCATTGCTCGAAGAAAAACTCGGCCCAATTCCCTTGAATACCATTGACCCACGCCATCATCACGGCATACTTCTTTGCAGAGAGTTCGGAGTACGAACTAGCATCGTACTGGAACATCTTGATCACGAGATCAGCAAGGAATTTGGAATCCTCCCGGTGGTGATTGATCGGTGTTATCACCTTCCATGTGATCGCCTTCCCTTGACCGACTTTCTTCTAATCGGGCTTCTTACACTGCTTCCACCTTGCCTCCATTTCATCTGTTTTGTTGACTTTGTAGCTTGCGATATGGGGGCCTGAGTTGCGAATCCCAAACTTCTTCGCAAGAACCTCAACATTCACCTTTATAATTATTCCAAAAATAGAGGTCTCAAAAGATTTGGAGTCTTTTGATACAACCACTCTGGCATAAAATTCAGATAACATGTGCGGTTGGAACCTCAGAGGTTCAGTAGAAAGATATTGGACCACCTGTTCCTTTGCCAGGATGTCCATCACCCAATTCGGAAAATTGGGAACGACAAGAGGCGTATACAGAATCTGTTCCTTCATGACCTGACTGGCTCTCTTTTGAGCATTGGAAAGGGTAGATTGGTCCTTCTTCTTTGCAAGAGTAACCAGTCGAGCGTACGGAACCTCATCCTCGACTTCTTCCTTCTTAATAATCCTAGTAGAATCGGGTGCATGCCTTTCGTGAAGTGGCTAGCCAGCAATAGGCGCTTGGCCTAACCTTAAGGGGCTCTCAGGATCAAACATTTGGTTATAAGCAGGGGATTCAGGATTGGTAGACATCGTTGAGAGAATTTGAGAGTTTGAATGTAAGAATGCTTAAAATTCTAGGGATTCAAAGTGTAGAAGGTTTAAAGGTTTGATGAAGTGAAGTTTAAATACCTTCTGAGTAAATGATCCGATGGTCGAGGAAACACTGCTTCAAATCCAATCGACGGTTCAGGAGTTTGGAGACAGTTCGTATTGTAACCCACGCCTCTATGAACTTGAGTGCTTTTGACATGTCGTCTCCTGATTGGTTGCCGCCTGTTGCATGCATTAAATGCGTCGTGTCCACTATACTTATTGAATTTGAGATTCAAAGTATTCCCGCTTTGACTTTTCCGAGAAAGTCTGAGATTGCTGAGAGCTTGGACTCAGCAATCACCTAGTAGTGGAATCCTTAGCAATGAACTCAGCATTCAACTTCTAGCATCCATATATTGACTACTGAGAGCTTGGACTCAGCATTCATTTGCTTTTTGCTTAGCAACCGTATCTCAGCAACAAGATTCAGCACCTTAAAAACGTAAGTTGGGATACGTTATTCTCCATCATTTCTGAAAATAACCAAAAATCCAAGAAATCCTAGAAAACCAGAAATTAAGAAAGAATGAGAGTTTGAACTCATTCATCCACAACTTCTTCTAACTCCATGAGACCCAACTTCAGACATAATTCCTTGAATCTGGCCTCAGCAAGCGGTTTGGTGAAGATGTATGCAGGCTGATCTTTTGTGCATATATATTGAACATTGGTATCATTTTTCTCTTGATGATCTCTTAAGAAATGATGTCAAATATCGATGTGCTTTGTCCTGGAATGATGAACAGGATTCTTTGTGATGCACCTAGCACTGTGGTTGTCGCAATAGATTGGCACACATTCTAAAGGAATATCATAATCTTGTAGTTGCTGCCGAATCCACAATACTTGAGCATAACAACTTGCGGTTGCTACATATTTGGCTTCTGTTGTAGACGTCGCCACCGAGTGTTGCTTCTTGCTAAACTAGCTTATGAGCTTGTGTCCTATGAATTGGCAGGTGCCACTCATGCTTTTCCGATTGAACTTACATCCTCCAAAGTCTGAGTCTGAATATCCGCTAAGTGCGAGTCCATCAGACCTTGGATACCAAATTCCTAGACCTTCTGTGCACTTGAGATATCGGATTATCCGCCTAGCAGTGCCCAGATTCGACATCTTGGGATTTGCTTGATATCTTGCGCAAACTCATACAACATAGGAAATATCTGGCCTGCTAGCTGTTAGATAAAGCTAAGAACCGATAATACCTCTATAAAGCGTAGGATTCACAGAATCCCCTCCTTCATCAATGGAAATTTGGCAGCTCGTGCTTATAGGAATCCTTAAGCTCTTTGTCTTTTCGTGGCTATACTTAGCAATGAGATCTCTTGTGTATTTCCTTTGATGTATGAAGATCCCTTCACTTGATTACTGAACTTGGAGTCCAAGAAAATAAGACATCTTTCCCATCATACTTGTTGGTCCCGGTTTATCAGAGTGTATAACGTTACGCAGCGGAAATATTGAACTTATAAGTCTAACTTGCACTCTGTCCTGCTGGTTGCTCAGCTGGCTGGCTGACTGGCTGGTCAGCTGATAGCTCAACACTTAGAATATTTTAAGTCTAGTTTGCACAGTTATCAGTTTTCAGATATACACCAGCACTTGAGTGCTGGGTTTCAAATACAAATTTAGATACTGAAAGCAGATAAAGGCAAAGGATTTTTATAGTGGTTCGATCAACTGATCTACGTCCACTCTCCAGTCGACTCACTGGAAATTCACTATAAGAGTAATCCGGTACAAAGAGTCCTACGATCTATCTCCAGCTGGTAGATGCCCCGTCTACCAGTCCACTGGATCAACCGCTCCCGGTCCTTGTCCTTCTTCAACTCTTCGTCAGATGGATGGAGTGCGAGCACGTCACTTTGATCTCCTCCTCTGACTGGTTGGGTGTTGAGTTCTCCCAAGAACGTAAATCCTCTACGGCAAACTGCCCGTAATAACTCAAGAGCTGGCTGGCTCTAGAGCTGCTATGTTCTTCCTCAGAAAGAGAAAGAACACCAAGCGAGGTCTGTAACTTACAAGCTGGAAGCTTGAAGTCTCGTGTTTGAATAAATCAACACACGGATAGCCTTTTGAAAGGCCTCGAAAGATGTATGCTTTTACTTGCTTGAGCGTAATAAATTTTAGTCTTTCGGTAGGTGAAGAGTTGGCCAAGAACATTGAATGTTGATGGATCCCAGGTATTTATAGCCGAGGGATCCCATTCAAATATTCTAGCCGTTTGGACACATCCGGAAAAGTCTCTGTCCTCGCATGTCCTTCTGACGGCGGCAGGTAGGAATTTCCGGAAAGCGCCATGCTTGTGTCCGCTTTTTCTGACACAGACCTCTTTGTGTCAGAACGGCTCTATTTCGTCAGTACGAGAAATCGCAACTGGTGTCTTGAACTGATAGACTTTAAGGATATCCTTCCTTAAAGTCTTACTTTGTCAGTATATTCCTCAGACGAATCTTCTTTTTGTCTCTAAGATGCTGGGAGAGTGAATCTTCAATTCCGCTGGTAACCTCCGACTGGTAGAACATACTGGTGATCTTGTGCTGGCAGTCTCTGCTGGTGACTTTCCTTAGCACAATCAAGGTCTACCAATTTGTCTGGATGTTAACCCTTTCTTGGAATCTCCCATGACTGGTGGCTTCACCGCTGGTGAATAGTGTCAGCCAGAACACATATTCTGCTGGTAGGATTTGTCAGCCTCCTGCTGGTGAAATCCTTCCAACTGGTGAATAGTAGCCAGTCATTAGCTCTTGACTCCATGTTGATGAACAGTGTCAGCATGGGTCTGTCAGTCGTCTGCTGGTGAAATCCTTCACCAGGTAAGAGATTCTCATGCTGATGAACAGTGTCAGCATGAGTCTTGATCAGCTACGACTTACAACTCAAAAGACCTAAACAGGACTTTACATTTGAGACTAGAGCTATTCTAGAGACAAACTGACGCTGGTTGGACTTAGGATTTGATGCACCAAAACTATGATCTAGACAACAAAATCACATCATTTCTATGAGTGCTACTGAGGGAAAGGAAACTTAGCCAGATTTCCCAACAATACTCATCTGGAAGTTACTCTGCATTAGCTCTGAAAACTTGCCACACTAGGTTGCATTCTTAGAGCAAAAAATAATGTCATCGACATATATTTGCACAAGTAATATACTGCCTTCATCCTAAATTCAAAAGAGAGTTTGATCAATCTTCCCTTTCTTAAAACCATTGTCCAGCAGAAACTTCAACAAAGTTCCATACCATGCCCATGGTGCCTACTTCAAACCACTTCATTGGTCCCTGATCAGAGTAGTGTTAAGAAGCGGAAGATTATTTAACAAATGCAGTGGAATATATAAGGTTATCTTGCACTTAGTTTCTTTTCAAATGTTTGGCTCAAAGTTGGAGTTAAGATTGTTTCAGATATACACTGGCAACTTGAGGTTGCTAGGTTTTAAATCAATGGCAGAAACAATAAAACGGTATCAAGGAACAGTAATAAAAACACAGGATTTATAGTGCTTCTATCCTTAAGATCTATGTCCACTCCTAAGTCGAACACTGAGAATTTCACTAAAAAGATATATAAAAGTACAAGGATTCGTCGGTCACTTGTAGCAGGTGGTTAGCTTTCGAGCCAGCCACTACAAAGCTATCCTCCATCACTTTTATCTTTCGACAGCTGCAGCTAAGTCAAGGGCGACACCTTCGTAAAACTTATCATTGCTATAATGGAAGCTTTAAAGTTCCCCATGAACTCTTCTGGGGGTTTTTGGCAACAGCCCGTCTTAGTCAATCTCATTTCAGATATATGACTGTTGGATGCTTCCTAAGATGGAAGTTATCCCAATGATTGATTCTTGAACAAAGTCAAGGAATCTCTTCTTGAATGCAGTGTCAGATATTCAATGTGTGACACTTTCTGTTGAGAGCTTGAGAATCTTCTTGTCTCTTTAACGTGTTTTCAACTGACTACTCTTTTGGTTTGCTTCACTTTGTAAAAGTTATCTCTCTTAGAAGCAGTTGTTAGTTGTGGTAGTAGTAGTCGTAGTAATCGGGGGGTCTTCTCTCTTGTTTGGACTTCTTTCTTATATTTGGAGATTCAAACTTTAAATCTCGAGACCTGTTAGACACAACGTTCTCTTTGTCCAATAGAGGAACTTGCTTTTTCGTCCTTTCCGGTGTGGTACAGTGCTTTTTCACCTACTTCGGGAAAGCTTTGTGTCCTTGGTTGTACCTTTTGTCAGAACAGGAGTCTTAGCAGACGTTTCTTGATATTTCCTTGCTTAGCATTCTTTCGGAGACTGTTGGGAACATTCTGCTAAGTCCTTGGACCTTTCAACTCTTTGACTGCTGAGATCTTCTAGCAGTCTGTCTTTGTATCCAACTGCTGACTCCTCAGCAGTTGCGTATTCAGCACTTGAGTCTCTATTCCTGATTGCTACAACTTTTAGCAATCTCCTGAGTATTAGTGAATGCTGACTCCATCAGCATTCTTCTATCATTACTTCTGACTGCTGATCAATTATTCCTAGCAGTCTTTTCTTTCAGCATATGACTACCATCTCCTTAGCAGTCATTCTTCTTAGCACTTGACTACTACCTCCTTAGCAGTCATTTCTGTCTGCTGAAGTCTCTAGCAGCCAACATCTTCCTGATTGCGGAGAACACTCCTAGCATCCAGAATCTTCCGAAGTTTCTTGGAATCTTATTTCCTTCGTTTCAATTGCTGAATCCTTCAGCAATCTTCCACAAGCACTTCTAATCTATTACAACTCAAAATATAGCCTAAACAAGACTTTACAAATGAGTTGCTAGACTATTCTAGACATCAGCAATGATCCACCAAAATAATTAAGGCTTTGATTCAACAAAACCTTTACAATTTGATCTAAAGGGAGATTTACAATATAAATCCAGGAATAATTCCCTACACTTTGTATCTCTCATAGAGGGGTTGGTTCTAATCTTCTGTGCCCACTTCACCTCTTCTGGCATTTGGCGAAGTACATTGTGGACTAGATGTTGGGTTTTGTATACTGAAAGAATTTATTACAATGAGTATATGATTGATTTTTCTCGTATCTGTTAAATAAACTTACATGCACGTAACAATGGAATCTTCATGTCTCACCGATAGGGACGATCATACGGCGTGTTGTAGATCGCAAATGACAATATGATCACTTGACCTGGTGAGACATAAATATTATTACAGCCGAGACAGCGTTGAGGATACGTCTGTCCGGATGGCTGCGACATAGTTGATCGATGCTAAATCTGCATACAAATTATAGCAAAGGGCAAATAAATTTATAAGACAACCCAAGGGTTGGTCGATCCCACAGAGATAGTGCAACAATGGACAATCATATACTGAACATGGTTCTCAGAACTTTTATTTGGGCAAATCAAATTCCAGGTTTTTGGTTTTTCAAAAGAAATAATTAAAGAGGGAAATTCAAATAATAAAAAGCACAGATTCCAGGGAAATCTACCAATCTGATCAACTTGCAAGAATTAAATATTCAAACCCATGAAACACAATTTTGGTGGAAAACCTTTTATTGTGGAGTTAATTCCTTGGTCGGGCAATTAAAACCTAAATTACTAATTAGTGATCTATCTCCTCTCGGTCTCAAAATACACCAATTAATCAATTTCATAAATATCTAGATTTTCCTACAATTGAAATCTTCTGGGTCGGACAGATAATCAAAAGTACTAAACTCTTACTTCCTATTATCGATTTTTACCTTTCGGTCCTTCAATCAATAACTAAAACCTATTCCGATTTTCATCTCTCGATCCTTCAATTGAAAATAGATTTGAAATAAAATCAAAGATTTTAAACCAATAAAAGGGTTTGAATAAATATATCTAAACAAGCATCACAGATGGAGAAACCCTAAAACCTGTTTAGGGTTCTAGCCTAACATATTGAAGAAAAACATTGCAGGGAAAATTAAAGATTGCATTAAAAAGTAAAGGTTTAACAAAAAAAAGTAAAGAGGAATTCTAACAAAACTTAAAGAAAACAGAAAATAAAGGTGTAAAAACTATAAAGGGGGAAAGGTATAAGATTAAAGGGTTCAAAGCTTAAAGGATAAAAGAAAGCTGATAATTCTGAGCTATTGAAGATTTATATAGAACTAGGGTTGAGGCCTTGGATGGATATCTTCAAAAGGTATGATTTATTGCTTCCGAATTGATGTATATCTTGTTCCCTAAGCAATTCTCGCCCAACATATGTGAAAATCCCACAAAATATTGCCAATCAGTCTGTCTCGGTCGAGATAGACCCTGCCACGGCCGAGATGGATGCTTCTGTCTCGGTCGAGATGGCTTTCATTTCGGTCGAAACAGAGACCGTTTCGTCACTTCCGACCCTTCTGCGCAATCTCACAGTTTTTGCCATAACTTTCGCATCCGAACTCCGATTGATCCGATTCCAGTTGCGTTGGAAAGCTAACTCAAAGATCTTTCAAATGAAATGCTCCATTAGCTCAGATTCCATAGGTGGAAGAATTAGTGACTATTTCTTTGAACATCTGCTGGTTTCGGTACGGGTTCTCCATTGGATTTGGCCTAAAACCTGCGAAACCTTACCATGACAAGCATAACACCCTCTAATATATACTCATGCTCAGTTTATTCAAGAAAACAAGCTAAAATGCATAAAAGAAAAGAAAAATAATGCGATAAGAGAGTAGAAAAACGAGCTTATCAAACCCCCCAAACTTAAACACTTGATTGTCCTCAATCAACAAAAGAAAGAATCAAAAGTTCAAGCAGAAGAGTAGTAAAATGCCTCACAAGATTCATCACTTTCAAACTCATAAATCTACTAAACATCAGCATTTTTTTGAAAGAATCAGAAAATCTGTAAACTATGGAAGACTCACATGGGAAGTGTTTCGCTCATTCACTCAAGTGTTTAGGATAATTATGAGATCACACACAAGTCATGAAAATCAAGTTCTAGCATAGGCTTGCAAATAATCTCAATCTCCACTGCAAATATGTGCACACAAGTCTAAGATCATAAAGGACTTTATTCAAGGTTGTAATGTAGGCTTTTGTGAAGGGTAGGGAATATATGGCCAAGTGACTAAAATCAACTGAGTTGCGCACCTCAACCACTCTAAACCACTATCTAATGATATCCACCCATCTCCTATAATATTCAACATCAAACAAGGCTCTTTTATTTCTTTCTTCTCTTTTTTTTTCTTTTTCACACATATCCTTTTATGCTCTAAACAATTTTTTTGATTATACATTTGAGCTTATAAGGATTAACAAACACAACAACACATTTTTTTTTTCTTTTCCATTTTCTCTTTTTTTTTCTAGAGCCCAACCTTTCCTTTTGCTTTTACCCTTATAATAATATCCTATCCTTTCTCAAATAAATCCCAACCCACTCTCATGGACAAGAGTTGATTCCCCTATTTATTTCCAACTCATAGACAAAGGAAGAAAATATCATAGGCTCAAAAGGGCTGACTAGGGATAAAATTTAATTAGGACAGTGTATGGGAAAATAGGCTAAACAAAGATGGCCTAAAATCACTTCCTAAACCTGCGCACACTAGCAGTCTTGAAAGAGAAACAGAGCAAGTTCTAGAGAAACTCAAAATTGCAGACATACTCACAATCAAAATTCAGGCTCAAAAACACACACTTGGGACAACTTTTCTTCCATAGTAAACAACAACTCATCATCTAACTATCATGCCAACGCAAGTATCAAAATGAGTAGTCATGCGGTATTCACATTCATGGGCATACTCGACCACTATCACAGTCAACGCAAACTAAAGTCAATCAATTCTAATCTCGCATACTTGTTAGGGTTATCATGCTCAACTCCCACAATTCAAAAATTTATTCATGCAGAACTTTAAATAACGCAAATAAAAGTTAGAAAAGAGTTTCGAATCCATAAATCTTCCTCCCCCCAAACTTATTCGAAAATCAGAGAGAATAAGTTTGAAAGTCAGATTCAGAATTCGAAACTGTACCTCAATTGTTGGCCTCAGACACCAACTTTTTATCTCTCTTTCTTCAACTCTGACCGGCGTGGATTAAGTCTGCTAGCACTCCTATCTCGGCCGTGGCGAACATCATCTCGGCCGGGATGGAGCCTTCTTGTCGACCTCCTTCTCGGTCGAAGTGTACCACGCCTCGAGCTTCTGTCTCGGCCGTGGCAATCTCTGCCTCGGCCGGGACGGTCTTCGATTTTTTTTTTCAAAAGAAAATAAAAGTGAAGTAACAGTGATAAACAAAAGAAAACGAAAACACTAAACAGAAATGGGAAAAATTGAAAACACGATGGGTTACCTCCCATTAAGTGCCTTATTTACCATCGTGGCTTGACTCGGCTCAGCTCACCAAGGCGGTCGAGTCCAGACTCATCGACCCCTCGAATCAACCATGAAGACTTTCCAGTTTTGAATGACGGTGGTATACTCTGAAGGAGGCAGCTTAATTGCTGATTTCACTGACTCGTTTCCTCGTTCCCACCGGATGGCTTCTTCTTCTTCCTCCGATGTCTCGTCGTCATCTTGTTCTTCTTCTTCTTCTTCAGCAGTAGTGATCCGGTTGCACTCCCCTTTCCTCTTGTTCTTATCGATGCAGAAGGTTATAGATTCTTCATTCCCTCTCAGTGTGATCTCCCCCTTCTTGCAGTCGATCAAGACACCAGCTGTGTCGAGGAACTCTCTTCCCAGGATCATTGGGGTGTTGGCATCTTCCTTCATGTCATGGATGACAAAATCTGCAGGGAAAATAAGGTGACCAACACGAATGAGAACATCTTCTATGATACCTTTGGGCTTGGACACAGATCGGTCCGCCATCTGAAGGGTAATTGTAGTGACTCTCATCTCCCCAATCTCCAACTTCTTGTAGATAGACGAGGGCATCAGGTTGATGCTCGTCCCGGTGTCACACAGCACATTCTGGAACTCTTTGCCTCCGATCTCGATAGGTATCGAGAAGTATCCTGGGTCAGACCTCTTGATCGGGATCTGCTTCTGTAGGAGTAGGCTGCACTCCTCGTGTATCCTCACAGTCTCGTTCTCCACAAACTGCTTCTTCTCGCTCATCAGTCTCCTAAGGTACTTCATGTAACCGGGTATTTCCCTGAGAGCTTCAATAAGAGGAATGTTAATATTCACTTTTTTAAGATTTTCAACAAAGTTAGTGAATTTAGAGTCTTCCCTTTTCTTTGCAAATCTCTGTGGGAAGGGCATTAGAGCAACCGGCTCATTTCTTCTCTCTTTCTCTTTTTCTTTCTCGCCCAGTCTGAGCCTCTGTTTCGACCGGGATCCCTCGATCTCGGCCGTCCTGCTTTGCTTCTGCCCCGACCGTTCTTGGCTTGTCTCGGCCGGGCTGTCTTGCTCTATCTCGGCCGGTTCACACTCTATCTCGGCCGTCCTGCTTCCCTCTGCCTCGACCGGGATGGAATCCATCTCGGTCAAAACAGAGCGGTCTTCCACGGGATTTTCCTCCTCTGCTTCACTCATTTCTTTTTCCGGGTTGCTCGGGCCTTCGTACTCCCTTCCAGATCGCAGTGAGATAGCATTTACTGGCTTTGCCTTTGCTGGATTTGTCTCCGTCATGCTCGGAAGTTGGCCCGGCTTGTGCTGATTTCCCAAGGTAGCGGCAATCTGACTCAACTGGGTGTCCATCATTTGCAGGTGCTTTGTCATCAGTTGCATGTGATTAGCCATCCCTTTCACTTCATTTTCCACCTTGCTGAATCTGTTGTCTGAGCTCTTTATAAATTTTTCCTGTGTCTCTTCCAGAGCAGACTGCTTTTTCTCCACGATTTCTCCTCCTGTACCTACATCAAAACCAGGGGGAGGGTGTTCTGCAGCAGTGGGGTTAGCATAAGAAAAACCAGGGTGAGGTCGCCCATGGTTATAGTGATACCCCTGATTACCTCGGTAGTTATTCTGATAACTACCGCCAATGTAGTTCACCTCCGAATTCGCAGCTCCAGATGAACTGCTTGCTCCCTGGTTGATGTAGTAAGCCTCCACCGGTACAATTGCCATACTTGGCTCAGTATTAACAGCAGCAACCTTAGCAGTTCCCAGCTTCTCAATTTCCTCTCGGAGCTTCTTCACCTCTGCGACCACATCGAACTCCGGCTTGGCTTCCACTGCTTTGACTGGAATCTGTCTCTCAGTGGGCCATTGGTGGCTGTTCAGTGCCATGTCTGCTAGAAGCCTCATACTCTCTGCTCCACTTTTCTTCATCAGGATCCCCCCAGCAGATGCATCCACCAATTCCTTCATGTGAGGATTCAGACCTTCATAGAAGTGGCAGACCAGCATCTCGAGATCAATTCCATGTCAAGGGCAGAGTCGCAGGAGCTCCTTGTATCGTTTCCAAGCTTCATGCAGGGATTCATCATAAAGCTGCTTGAAAGTAGTGATGGAAGCTTTCCTCTTCAGTAGCAGGATCGGTGGGAAGTAGTTGGTGAGGAATGCTGCTCGCAGCTCCTCCCATGTCCCAATTTGGCTTTTGTCAAGCCCAGCATACCAAGATCTTGCCTCGTCTCTGAGTGAGAATGCGAAGAGGCTCATCCTAATACGTCCTGGGGGACTCCATTCTGCTTTATCGTGTCGCACACCTCGATGAACAAGTTGAGGTGGGCGTATGGATCTTCCACTGCTCTCCCCCCAAACTGATTCTGCTGCACCATCTGTATCAGCCCCGTGCACAGCTCAAAGTTGTTAGCATTGATACCAACCCTGAATCCAGCCTCCTCTTGCTGTGGTAAAAATCTGTCCAAGATAGACCTCTGTGGGACCACTACCTGCCTGTTGTTCAGCTCCGCCAGTCTTGCGGCTTGCTCTGCTTGGGTAGCCTGGGCTGCAAGAAGTTGCGCCCTCAATTGCTGCACCTCATTCACAAATTGTCTTTGTTCCTCCGGTGTCATGTTCTGCAGAGGGGCTTCTTGATTCGCTTCCATCTCAAAATTCAGTCTTTTTCCTCTCTTTCTATTGTTTCTGCAGGCTGCTTCAATTTCTGGTATAACAGGCTCGAGTGTCTTCCCTTTACTTCATGTGTTCATGCATCTGCACAGAAAACAAGGAAAGGATCAAGCTGTCCCAGCCGTTTTGGACTTATATCTCGGCCGGGATTGAGGTTTTCGTCTCGACCGTGGCAGATGATATCACGGCCGGGATGGGTAATTCGTCTCGACCGTGGTGGGACTCACCTCGGCCGAGACAGACACGACTCAGAAAAACTCACGCAAAGGAAAACACAGCAACAGACCCAAAACAAAGAAAAAAAACAACACTAAACTCGAAAATAAAAAGAAAGAGTACAACCCAATCTAGAAGTTCTTCAACTTTCCAGTAACGACTCGCCGTCTGACTATCCCCGGCAACGGCGCCAATTTGATCGATGCTAAATCTGCATACAAATTATAGCAAAGGGCAAATAAATTTATAAGACAACCCAAGGGTTGGTCGATCCCACAGAGATAGTGCAACGATGAACAATCATATACTGAACATGGTTCTCAGAACTTTTGTTTGGGCAAATCAAAATTCAGGTTTTTGGTTTTTCAAAAGAAATAATTAAAGAGGAAAATTCAAATAATAAAAAGCACAGATTCCAGGGTTCTCCATTGGATTTGGCCTAAAACCTGCGAAACCTTACAATGAAAAGCATAACACCCTCTAATATATAATCATGCTCAGTTTATTCAAGAAAACAAGCTAAAATGCATAAAAGAAAAGAAAAACAATGCGATAAGAGAGTAGAAAAACGAGCTTGTCAATAGTCGGAAGAAGTAATCTGTCTTGGTTACTTGATATGCTAGTACGCAAGGGTGGTGTATTGATTGGACCACATTCAGATGTATTTGTCTGTCTGACATCAGCAAATACAAATCTCGTTCTTGATTGAATCCAAACCTTAACGAAGGTTCAGGGGTATGCACGGGTTGACTGTTGGTTTGATTTTCCATTGTAGAAAGCCTAAGTAACGTGCTTGTATATCCGCATTTCGGGTAGCAGCAGTTCGTGTAGTACAGCCTGAGACTAAACTTAGGTTACCATATCCGAGTAATAGGATGGGGACATTTTCTGAGGAGCTCAATAACATTCATCGTGCCAAAGTCCTGCAGGCTGATTAAGTTCAGGCAACAGTGATAAGGTTTCAGTGGTACTGCTCAGGAAAATAAGATATTAATTAATTGTAGATAGAGCTTGTCAGAAGCTCCGATTAATTAATGAATGTCCGGTAACCTTAAATATAGGGACTCTCAGATAAGTGCAGCCCGTTCTCACAACGTGGTAATAAAGGGGTAGGTCAGTAATAATTATGTGGTGAAAAAAATTAATATTAATTAATTAATTGTGTCTTGGGTTGTGGACATGGGAATTAATTAATTCATAGGCCGACTTTATTATTTGCATTAGGTCCCAGCTCTGGCCCAATTATATATGCTGAAAGGAGCCCAGTAGCCCATTAGGGTTAAAACCCTAGGTCTATAAATACACATCTCTCTCTCAGAAACCCTAGCCAACTTATCACAATTCAAATCAGTTGAAACCCTAGGGCAGGGAGAGAGGGGGCGGCACCACTGTGTTTGGGAGGAGAAGGAATTCGACTCCGGCCTACACATCACAGATCTATGGAATCCTCACCAATAGCAGATCTGAACAGCATTAGGATACAGATCTAGTCTGGAGAACAGGATTTCATCCTTTCTATTTTTTCTTTTATTCAAGTGAATCCAGAAATTGGTTTTGCTAATTTCTGTTTCCGCATATTTAATCGAATCGCTTGGTTGAATTAAAGTGGTATTCAGATGCGAAAGATCAGATCAGACTCTGCGGAATAACAGTAACCCTTTTATCCACAAATTAAATTCATAGGAGCATGCTAGGGTTTATGAATCGCCTATCCTATTTCAACATCCATGATTGGTCCTGTTCATATGGATTTGGTGATTCACTTCACGGAAAATCCTAACAATTTGTATCAGAGCCAAGTTCTTGTTTTATTGCTCTGTTGAATGCGATATATTCATTATGCATGTATGAATTTTTATTGTCGTGAATGGTTTTTGTTCCTCGTGGCAACCCATTTGTTTTAATCCGCGGTGGTTTATCCGTGTTTAGATTAGATCTGTATTGTAAAATCAAGAGAAAATCCGTGATTAGATTTGATAGGAAAATTGTAATAGATTAGTTTATGTAATTTTTATTTTTCAAATTTGTAAATGGTGTTGGAATTATATACCGAAAGCATATATGATTAAGTATTTTGTACACTGGTCTTCATATATGTTACCGCAACAATGCTCGCTGTCTGATGGAACAAACATACAACGAACTATAATATCCTATTATCTCGCCTATAGGGATGATCATATGGTGTGTAGGAGATCACAGAGGATCATATGAATCGTTTGACCTAGCGAGGTATAAATAGTATCACAGCTGAGACGGTCCCTAGATAGGCTGTCGGTCTAAGCTGCGACACATCGGTTCATAAGTGGGCTTATCCTAGCTACTTGATGTGTCGGTACATTGTTATGTACTGATGGGATCAACAGTGGGATGTGCCATTCACATTGACATACGAATGAGCCAGATCCCTAACATACTTCCTATGATCTTAAACCTAACTGAAGGATAAGGGGCACACACAGATTGACCACACTTTAATTTACTAGAGTGGCGAGTCTTACATGTACTCTAATACTTGTATTTTGGGTGTTGGCAATTTGTGTGTGGCCTGCTTAGTCTGGACGTTTTGGTAAGCATATCCGTTTCAGGATGGTGACATTCCCTGAGGAGCTCACAAGGTTCATTATGCTAAACCCTGCAGGTTGAATTATTTAATTCAGGCATAAGTGAAAAGGAGTGAGTGGTGTAACTCAGGAAATAAGAGATTAATTAATTGTGGCTAATTGTCATAGGCCAAATTAATTAATGAATGTCTAAAACCTTAAATATGTGGATCATGTTAGTTTGGTGCAACCCGTTCCTAATAACGTGGTAATAAAGGGGCGAGTCAGCATTGTTACCGTGGTGAAGGTTAAAACAATGTTTTATTAATTAATTATGTTCTGGGTTGAACAAGGAAGGATTAATTAATAAAGAGGGCCCACTTTATTATTTGCATCTGATCCCTGGTCTGGCCCATTAACTGCTCAGAGCCCATTAGGGTTAGGGTTTCTCAAAACCCTAACACTATATATAGGCCTTCTCTCTATTAGATCAAAGTAGTCAACAAGTGTTGTTGAAAACTAGGGTTTTCAGTATAATTTGAGAGAGGGCGCGACGGCTGATCCTGTAGGGAGAACTTGATCGATTTCTCCAGATCTCGGATTCAACTTGGTAGATAATCCTCACCAGATTTCCAAGGAGCAAGGGAACAGATCAGAAGATCAGATCTGTAGGAACAACCGTTCATCGCCGGCGTTCAGATCCAAGATCCAGATCCAGATCCAGATCTATTTCATCGTTGTTATTCTCCGATCTGTCCTGTAGATCAAACGGTGAAATCAAGTATTCTCTAGATCCATCCTCTGCAATTAATTTTGTAGGAGCATGCATAGGATTCGCATGGTTTATTGAATTGAAATTTATTCCTGGTATCCTAAGAACGATCCTTGGCAAGAAATTCATAATGGCAACTCGTGTTGTCCATCGTAGACTCAAACCCTACAAATGGGATGGGACGAAGAATAAGACGAAGACCGGCGGGACGAGGGCGATGCGGCAGGCAGCGGCACGGCGCACATAGCGGCAGCCTGGCTGCTCGCTTGTGCGGCTGCAGGCAGCGGCGGGTGGCACACTTCGGCAGCTTGGCGGCGCGCGCGTGCGGCAGCTGGCAGGGCGGCAGCGCACGTGCGGAAGTGCGACTCACGCGCAGGCTGCTGCGGTGGGCGGTGGCGGCGGTGGCTGTCGTCTGCGGCTGCTGTCCCTGCGGCGGTGGTTCGTGTTCTAGTGGTTGGCCCATTTCGTTGTAAATCCCTAGGGTTTGCAATTGAGTTGTGGGGCCAATTCTCAAATCACAAAACCCTAGATGCCAAAAGATTTGGTGGTTGAAAATTTCAAGGCCTTGAAGATTTGGAAAAGATTTGGAGTTATCCAAGAAGATTTAATTTTTCAAATTATGTAATAGATAGGATTTGTTTCCTTTTATTATTTTTGTTGGGCCACGAGGAATTTGTATTTGTCTTAATTGTCTTTGTATGATATGTGATTTATTAATTGCACAATAATCATGTGTAGATAAAAGGAAAAGCATGATTTACTGCTTTATTAGTTACAGTTTTACAAGCATGTTTATGTGATTAATTTCTTGTTGGATTATATTTTGGGAATTTTTGGGCTTGTTTAATTATATGCAAAAATTTGGAAAATATAATGACAATGAAATTATCTGTGTGCACATTTAAGAAACCTTTTGAATCAAAAATACTAAGCAGATTTTAAAAACATCAACAGACCTCCACAAAGCGGTCCTAGGCTATAAGTGCATCTCTCTCTTTAGTAAACGTCTACGAGTGTAGCTTTCTAATTCTCGGAGGTGCATGGGTACAGTTGTTGGGATTCTTAGACAAACAATTTAAATCATGTGAATAGTGGGAGGGTTTTGCATAAACGTCTACGAGTGTAGCTTGCGTATCTCTTTCATAAGGATTCTAGGATTGATTTAAATTATAGATAACAAAGGCTTTAAGGGCTGTGCAGTATGGTTACGTGCCATGCTAAACTATCTCTTTTGGCTGGAGTTAGAGTTGTGGTTAATCGCTTAGAAGCATCTGAGGATATAATGCAGTCGCTGCTTCCCTGTTCTTGAAAGATGGCTTGGTCTATGTTTTATCACTAATTATTAATTTCTAGTGTCTAAAGGTTCCTGACACCGTCTGAAATTAAAGAATTGGGGCTTCAAACCCGCAGTTCGGGTTGAGGGTGACATCGTAAACGTCTACGAGTGTAGCTTGCGGTGGGAAATATTGGGCTATTAGTGGAAAACATTTGTACTTGATTTATCAAGAGGTTTTCAATGTATTTATTTTCAAAGTTCTGCATGTATGTTCTTATTTAAGATTCTTTATTGTTTCAGATACGTCTATGTTTACTGTTGATCATATTCTTGCTCTCAATCCTTTAACTGGTCCGAACTTTCCTGAGTGGAGATATTGCATTGAGTAAATCCTCCTGACAAAGCAACACATGTTTGTTCTTACGATGATGCCACTTGCCCCACGTTACCATAAAGTCTCTAGACGTGAGAAAGAATTCTATGACAGATGGGTGGTATCTGAAGATTTTACGTACAAGTTAATATCAGAAAACCTGTCTAGAGAATTGAAACTCAAGTACATGGGCTATTGTAGCTTTGTTGCAATCTGGATGGACTTAGTGGCCACGTATGGCAAAGTGGAACAAACTGTTAGCTATGATCTCGTGAAAGACCTTGTCTGTAAGAGAATGGTTGATGGTAGTTAGGTGACATTACATGTGATGATGATGGATAACCATGAATCATTTCACACGTAGAGGTGGATGTATCAGTGATCCGGCTAAGATCGATATAATCCTAAACTCATTACCGCTTTCATTCTATGACTTCAAGAAGGATGTAGCTAAGAGAAGTGAGTACTCTTTTAAAGAGTTGATTACTGATCTCTTGGCAGAACAGTCTTTTGTACCTTCATGGGATTCTGAGTTATCAGATCTTGAGCACAGCTTGAGCACATTGAAAGATGTGGTTCATACTGTGTGCAAGAATATGATTGATCGCAGAACACGTGAGAGGAGGTCAAATGAGATGAAGAGGGTTGGTGCCACATCAAGTAAGAACGCATGTGGAAGCAAGGGACAAGGTACGTGTTGGGAAAATACTTGTAATTTACCCTTAGGATATTATTGTGAAAGGTTTTGTTGGATCAAACCTTAGTAGACGGTCGATCATTGCTGAGTCTTAGCATAGCTTAGCAACTGATGTAATGTCCTGTATAGGTTAAAACATCGTGTTGTAATAGAATAGGCTAATTGAAATATCTCAGCAAAACATCGAACAATGTTGAAGGCTGCCCGAATTAAGAATGCTAAGAAAATTAACATTCGACAAACACATCCTTGATTGCTGAAGATGCTAGCAAATCAAATCAGAGTAGCAGACAAAGCACTCGCTGTGCAAGGAGATCAAAAGCATGCTGAAAGAGATCCAGCATCCCGTACCAGCAGAAGCTCAGCAAAGCAAAACAGAAGGACTGCTACACCGCCATTCTGACCAACGCGCGACAATTAGCCATGTCAGAAGTAGGACGCAAAAGCCTGTCCAAAAGCAGAAAAATCAGTAAATAGCTACCCGCATTTAAGGAGAAAGATCCGTTGTGTCTAAATGGATCTGTCGACTCAAACTTCAAGATCATGACTATAAAAGGGAAGTCAAAAGAAAATGCAGGAGCTGCTCACTCTCTAACCAGAAACTCGATATACGAAAGAATCCAAAAAGCAAAAAGGCAAGAGAGCAGTCCAGTTGAAAGGTACAATCCAGAGATATTCAAAGGCCTTCAACATTTCGAGTGTCTCACTACGTCTGACATTCTTCTGAGTGATTCTTGAACTGGTTCAAGAATCTTCAATCATTGGGATCACTTTCCTTTTAAGGAAAGCATCCAACAATCAATTTCCTGTGAAGAAATTGACTAAGGCGGGCATTGAAGCCGAGCACACACGATAGTTCGGAGGGAACTCTAAACTCCTCCAAAGTAAGTGGTGAAAGTGAGTTTTACGATGGTGCGCCCTTGACTCAGCCGGAGCTACACCAGGAAAGTCCGGGGTATCGGAAGATAGCCGTAAAGCAGACAGACCTTCAGAAAGCTGATTGCTTAACAAGAAAGGCAACTCTTTGTAAATCGTATACTTTCTAGTAAAATTCTTAGCGATTCGGCTAAGGAGTGGACGTAGATCATTTGATCGAACCACTATAAATTGTGTGTTGTCTTGTTGTTACTGCTTTTCGAGCTATTATGTTTTAAAACCTAGTAACCACGTTACTAGTGTATAACTGAAAAGGTTACCTAAGAAAACCTTAACCAAAAATAAAGTTGAAAATAATTTAAATACAAGAAAACGTAATCTATTCCGCTGCACTTCGTGTGTGTACTTTACTGTAACCACGACGACTCTAATCATAAGGGACCAACAAGTGGTATCAGAGCTGGAGGTTGAAAAACCGACTGCTTCTGAGTCGCTTAGGACCTAGATCCTAGTCTTTCCTTGCGTCTCTTGTATTGGTATTTTACATAGCTCAGGTAACGACGAGAATTATCCGATGTCTAATCACGCTCTCCCAAAGTACAACAAGGATGGATTTGAAACATGGAAAAAGAAGGCCATGATCCAGCTGCAGAGCATACATCCAGAGATGAGGGACATCCTAACGATTGGACCTATTGAAATCATGAAGGTCAACACTGCACCCCCTGGACCCGCTGGTGGTCAACTCAGACCTGAGATGGTGAGTAAACCTTACGAGGAATGGACTCTTGAAGACAAAAAGAGAGGCCAGCTGGAGTTTATCGTCATGAAGCTAATTATGGAGTGTCTACCCCCCTTAATGTCCAACAAAGCTCTAGATTATGACACCGCAAAGGAGATGTGGGATTTTGTGAGCGAAGTCTCTCAGGAAACGGAACAGATGAAGCGAAACAAGCTACAAGTCGCTGTGGACGAGTACGAATCCTTCGCCATGATTCCAGGAGAAACTATTCAGGAGATGGAAGAAAGGTTCAACACTATCATCGCAGAACTCAAAAATGTCGGCAAGACATATGACAAAGGGGAAATGAATAACAAAATTATATCCAAGCTTTACTCCAGGAGTGATTGGTTTGTCAAGATGACAAGCATGAGTGAGAAAGATCTCAACAATATGACGACCGCTGAAGTCTTCTCTCAACTTAAGTCACATGAATTCATCATTCAGCAGTCAAAGAAAAACGAAGCTGCTGTTATACATCCAAATCCCACAAGCGTTGGAACTCAAGAAGACGTAGCGTACTTTGTCAAGAAAGATGGAAACAAATGGAAATCTCCGAGGAAACCTTTCTACAATCAAGAAAAGTCCACACCTGCTTCTACTACATCATCCAAGGAGACTTCATCAACTTCTACAATTAACGATGAAGATAAGAAAATAGGCGAGCTGGAAGAACAGATGAAAAAGATACAAAAAATGATTCTGGAAGCAAAAGCCGAAAAGGAGGCAAAAGCGAGCATGATGCAGCACCCTACTGAAAAAAGGATAAGAACATGTTTTGAATGCAAGTCTCCTGATCACTTGAAACATGATTGTCCAAAAGTAAGTCCTGAGGAAAGAGAACGTCTGCGTCAGAGATTTGAAAGACGAGCAGTACAAGCTGTAACGAAGGCGTTGCTAACGAGGACAGAAGTTCCAGATATTCCCGACAAGGAAGAGGAATATTATCCCACTGATGAGGAAGAAGAAGCCCTAATGGTCTTTATGGCAAAAATCGTTGAAGATGGTGAACCACTCGCTGATGCTGAGCAATCCTTCGAATCGGCCTTAGCAGTCGACAATCAGGAGGTAACACTTATAATGAATACTTTATGCTCAGCACATATATCTGAATCAGAGGATTCCTTCCTAGATTCTGAGGAAGATTATCTTACTAAACTCTTTTTAGAACTTTCTAGGGTATACACCATGAAAGATGCTATTGTGAAAGATAATTCCTCGCTCAAACAAAAAATCCTAAGTCTGACCAATGAAGTCGGAAGACTAAGGTCCGATAGTGAGGAACTATCAAGACTTAGAACTAAATCTTCTGAACTCCTTGAAAGTTTTAAGAATCTTGAAAGGGAGAATACGTTGTTGAAAAACAAAGCCAATGAGAAGTGTGTCTGCGCATACATGACGAGTCAGGATATTTTGAATAACCTGATAAGCCGACAGAGACATCACGGTGACCGATCTGGAATTGGGCATAGTTGCAATGACAAAAATAATACTTCAAGGCAAAAGGAAAATATCATTTTTGTCTTTGGCGGAAAAATATTTGATAACATTAAAGAGAAGGATAAATTAGTTGCTGAATCCTCAAATGCTAGTCTGATCGCTCAGCAGAATATCAAACAGTCTGCTGAACCCAAGCAGGGTGTCAAGCACTATGCTAGACCTCAGCAAAAGGCCAAGCAGAATGTAAGATTTCAGCAAAGGTTCATAAGAGATGTTGAACGACATCAAAACTTACATTTGAAGTCTGATAAGCAAAACTTTTCAGCAAACTCAAGGACAAAGGCTGAGCATCTTGTTTCTAATGCTAGGAAGCCAAATCCTATCCTTTCTCGGGGAAAAGACATTAAGAATCGCTCAATGAAACCCCAATATTATCACAACACACCACATAGGAGAAACACCTATGTGAGACCCGAGTCCAGATACATATATCATCAAAAGGACGATGAAGGTAAAGGAGCACAACGCACAACCACATACATATGCACAACAAAAAGTTGAAAAATCAGCAAAATAGATCTCAAATAAAAATCTTTGACAATTATCAAAATGTGGGTTCCAAAAGGGACAATGACTCAAGCTAATCCTCCAGGACCCGACTCGAAGCGGGGACCTAAATCAACTTAATTGTCCTTGCAGGAACATGATTCAAGTGCTAAGACATCAAGCATGTCAAATGAGTGGATCCTAGACAGTGGTTGTTCTGCGCATATGACGGGAGACGAAGAATTATTCTCAGACATTCAAAAATCGTATGGTCCATCTGTAGTATTTGGTGACAACAGCAAAGGAAGAGTACTTGGCAGAGGATGCATAGAGCGGAATGGACTAAGAATAGTAAATGTTGCTCTCGTATCCAATCTCAAACACAACCTGCTAAGCATTAGTCAACTATGCAAAAACGGATAAACAGTATCTTTTATTCATACAGGATGTTCTATAGCTGACAATGTAATAGGAGAAGTAAAGCTTAGAGGAATTCGGAAAGGCAGACTGTTGGTCCCGGATTATCAGGGTATAACTTAGCAGCGGAAAATGTGGTTAATCGTTTTCTTGCACTCTGCTGGTTACTCAACTGACTGGGACCTTGTCAGCTGGTAAGTTAACTTGCACTCTGCGTACTCAGCTGACTGGCGACTGGCTCGTCAGCTGGTAGCTCAAGACTTAGAATATTTTTAGGCCTTGTTTGTACAGTTATATCAGTTTTCAGATATACACCAGCACTTGGGTGCTGGGTTTTAAATCAGTATTAAATGCAGAAAGCTGATAAAAGACAAAGGATTTATAGTGGTTCGATCAACTGATCTACGTCCACTCTCCAGTCGTAGCACTGGAAATTCACTAAGAGTAATCGGGTACAAGCGTCCTACGATCTATCTCTAGCTGGTGAATGCCTCGTCCACCAGTTCACTAGATCAACCGCTCCCGGCCTTGTCCTTCTTCAACTCTGATCAGCTGGTGGAGTGCGAGCACGTCACTTCAACCTCCACAGCTTCACTGGGTGTTTAGTTCTCCCAAGAACGTATCTTCTCAATACGGCAAAAGCCCGTAATAACTCAAGTGCTGGCTGGCACAAGAGCTGCTGTGAACTTCCTCGGAGGAGAAAGAACACCAAAGAGATCAATAACTTACAAGCTGGAAGCTTGAAGTCTCGTGTTTGATAAATCAACACACGGATAGCCTTTAGAAAGGCCTCGAAAGTGTATGCGCTTCTACTTGCTTGAGCGTAATAAATTTGCAGTCTTTCGGTAGGTGAAGAGTATTGAATGTTGGTGGATCCCAGGTATTTATAGTCGCGGGATCCCATTCAAATCTTCTAGCCGTTTGGACACATCCGGAAAAGGTCTCTGTCCTCGCATGTCCTTCAGACGGCGGCAGGTAGGAATTTCCGGAAAGCGCCATGCTTTTGTCCACTTTATCTGACATTGGTCTCTTTATGTCAGAACGGCACTATTCGTCAGTACGAGGAATCGGAACTGGTATCTTGAACTGATAGACTTTAAGGTATTCTCCTTAAAGTCATACTCTGTCAGTTAATTCCTCGATGAATCTTCTTTTTGTCTCTAAGACTCTGGGAGAGAGAATCTGGAATTCTGCTGGTAACATCCGACTGGTAGAACATACTGGTGATCTTGTGCTGGCAGTCTCTGCTGGTGACATGCGTTGGCACAATCTAAGTCTACCAATTTGTCTGGATGTTAACTCTTGGAATCTCCCATGACTGGTGACTTCACCGCTGGTGAACAGTGTCAGTGAGAACACCTATTCTGCTGGTAAGGTTTGTCAACCGCCTGCTGATGAAAACCTTCCCAACTTGTGAACAGTAGCCAGTCGTGAGCTCTTTCTCATGCTGATGAACAGTGTCAGCACGAGTCTTGTCAGTCGCTTGCTGGTGAGACTTCTCTCAACTGGTAAGTACATCTCATGCTGGTGAACAGTGTCAGCATGAGTCTTGATCAGCTGCGACTTACAACTCAAAAGACCTAAACAGGACTTTACATTTGAGAACTAGAGCTATTCTAGAGACAAACTGACGCTGGTAAGACTTAGGATTTGATCCACCAAAACACCAAAACTAGAATCTAAACAAGTAGCTACTGGGGAAAGGAAACTTAGCCAAATTTCCCACCAATTTCCCCCTTTTTGGTGCGATCAAAGCCTAACCAGCGAGCACTCAGCTGATGAGGAAAGTTTACAGAACTTTTCAGGGTTTTACAAATAAGCCTATCAGATCTAAACCCATGAAACCACTTCCTCACATCAGCTCTAACTAAAATCTTCCCCCTCAAACTAAGAGGGATATTGCTCGTTTAAAATATGAAAATTTAGATCAGAGCAAAAAGATTTAAAGTATGTAGACGAGTGCTGGTGCTGATTACACTGGATGTGTAAGTTCAGCTGGTAAGTAAATACTTGACAAATGTTGGACAATGAGAGATTGTCATCAACTTGTCAGTAATCCTTTCATTAATGATGTAGCATTACATGTACAGGAAGGATAACTGACTAATCTAGCTGATAAGCATTTACTTACAACAAAATAGAGAAGCTAGACTATGGCTTGGATGATGATCCTGGTGATTGAGTTCTGCTTGTGAGCGACCTCAGGATCTCAGTGAGCGCTGCCATATCTTGTCTGCTCTTCTCCCTTTCCTCAGCAGCAATTCTCCTCTCCTCTTCAGCAAGACGAGCTCTCTCTGCCTCAGCACGTGCTCGCGTACTTTCCCCCTCTTGGATCCGCGCCAAAAAGGAGGACACTCCAGCGGTTACAGACTCCATCTGTTGAGCAATTTCAGTGCGAAAGGAGGCGAAGCGCAGATCCATCCTGGCATCAATGAGTGCAAGAAGCTGCGCAGGAGGATGGATCTCGGAGATTGGCATTGCTGAAACTTCAATGGAAGAGGAGGGCACATCAGGTGCGGAAGGAGCCATTGCTGGTTCAGATTCAGCTGATTCTTCCATTGGGGCTGGCTCCTCCGCTGGCACTGCAGCTGCTGCTGGTTCCTCTGCTGGTACATCAGCTGCTAATGACTCCTCTACTGGCACTTCGACTGCTGGCTCCACTACTGGCACTGCTGCTGGAGCTGGCTGGACTTGTTCAGAAACAACTGTTGGGGCTGTGAATTCCACCACTTGCCAGTCCATGTGAGCAGGGACGAGATCGCCCGAGACAATAGGAACAGGAGGGACGGCAAGGGTCAGCCACCAACCACGAGAGGGATCCTCCTCTACTAAGTGTTCTACCAGCAGAGCGCAGGCAGCCATGTCGAACAATATAGCATGGTAGGGAGGGATCCTCGGGAGGGTAACCAGCACTTTGAGGCGACGGAGCGCGTACGTCAGCTGGTACCCCCGACTGGTGACTCGAAACTGGAGGAAGGGTAACTTGATCTTTTTCAGTGGCGGGAGGCCGGAGCTTCCAGTCAGCTGCCTATACTCAGCGATTTTCAGCAAGCGGCGCTTGATCCTCCTTGTAGACAGCTGCTGGGGGCATTCAGGATCAGTGCCCATGAAGGCATGAGCCCACTCCTCCTCCGCTCTCCAGTAGCCAAGACCCAGCCTGGCATAGAGGACCGCCCGCTTCTCCACTGTCAGCAGGCGCTCGCATCGATCGAAAATCCTCCACCTCCGGAACTCCAGACATAGTTCCGGATCCACCCTCCATAATCTTCGGTAGCTGGATATCATTTCGTCATTGACGGCATTCTCCACCTCCGCCGTGATATTTTCAGCATACTCGTAGAGAGTGGAATTGAAGTATTCCACTGGCTGCAGGGGCAGGCACCAGTCAAAAATTCTTGAGGCATATACCGACTGGTGGGGGAGTCCGCTGAAGGGGATGATGTTGAATGCTGAAGGCTCAGGCACTCGTGAATTTAGAAACGCCATGTCCCCGCGGTGCTCCCACCGGTGTACCCCTGTCACTCGCGACTGGAAGGCATCCTCATCAATCAGTTGATGCTCTTGGATGCAGAGCATGTAAGGTCGCCTTTCAGTTCGTGCACGCCTAGCTGGTGATGTAGAGGATGCTGCTGGTCGCCCGGAAGTTGATGTCGAGGCATCTGTAGATCGGGGGCGACTGGCAGGACGACGAGCCTTATCATCAAGGTCTGGGAACAGATCCCTTGGCTCCATCCTCTGCACCATGGAGTAATGTATCACCTCCTCAGCTGCCGCCTGCTCTGGCTCCTCAGCCCTTGGCTCCTCTGCATCCTCGGATTCAGAACTGACATCCGAGAAGCTCGCCAGTTTTACCGGGGTGGTCGCCCGCACTTCTTCTCCTCCACTGGCACCCCCGTGCGCGGCCAGTGGGTCTTCTTCACCTCCACCACCCCCTTGCGTGGGTGGAGGGACTTCAGCGACCTCCTCCTCTTGGTACTTATCCACAAGGGATAGTACATCCTCTTCAGCGCCCATGACCATCAGGCGGGTAAAAGATTCTTCTGATAAGATCTGGCCTGGAGCTGGTGCTGGTGGCCTAGCACTTGTAGTTGGGGCAACTTCCCATTTGCCTTTAGCCACCTGGTGCACCTGCTCCGCCAGTTGTGCCTGACGTCTGGCCTCATGCTCAGCCTGCACCTTTGCAAAGGCTTCATCGCGGGCTGCCAGCTCAGCCTCTCTTCTTCGCTGGTCGGCCAAGGCCTTCAACCTTGCCTGGGCCTGTTTCTTCCTTACTATGGAGGCTTGTTGCTCCTTCTTTGCTTGTTCGACCAGTTTCTGAGCTCTGGTCTGAACCCTCTTCCTCTTGCGAGTCATCCTTTCGAGGGTCTCCTTCTCAGTCAGTCCCAAGACGGACTTCTTGACTGGGATGGAGATCTTCCCAGACTCAGGGTCATATGCAACAGCTGACGGTGGCTGCTGGTGCTGGGAAGTCTTAGGCTTCTTGTGGGATGGCTTCTTGGTGACTGGTACAAGTTGTACGTCCCGTGGGTGGATACCAGTCGCCTCAGCCACTGCGCCTTCCATCGAGACAAATAGGGACTCGAGCTCGCGCTTTCTCTTCAGCTCAGCCCTAGCCTCATCGGTCAGTGAGAGAGCCACAGCTGGCACTTGCTCCCCCAGGTCTTCTGAGTCCTCCTCAGAAACGACCTCAGCAGGGTCCACTGCTGACTTCCCTTTCAGCCTGCGTGGCTTCTTGTAATCTGGGTGAGGCAGCTTCACCTTCGTGGCTGGTATGAAATCGGAACCAACCAGCTGTTCCCCCTGATCCGCGCCATCACCCAATTCCATCTCCAGGATGTGGCTGATCCTCAGCCCGAAGGATACGGCGTGAGCAAATCTGCTGTCAGTCGGAACATTGATGTTTCTGTCTACATTTTCCAGCAACCGGCCGAAGAAGAATTCAGCCCAGTTGCCCTCAACCCCGTCGACAAGCGCACACATCACTGAAAACTTGCGCAGGCTCAGCTCAGTGTACGATCCGACCTCACATTGCAGCATGCGCACCACAATGTCGCATACCATCTGCCAATATTCTTCCATTTCTGACTTCCTCATTCCAGTACGGAACTCAGTCACCTCCGCCTTCTTCCACTCCGCCCATCTCCTCCTGAACTCGTCTGTATTATTCTGATAATACGAGGCTATCTCCATACCTTCATTCCTCAGCCCGAACAGATCGGCGAGGTATTCGGCGGTGACGGTGATCAGGTGACCAAAAACGGAAGTTGTGAAAGACTTCCTGCCGTCAGCTATCACGGCCCGAGCGTAGAACTCGGCTACCATGTGTGGATGGAAAGTTTTGGGTGTCGCCGTCAAGTACTGGCGGAGCTGCTCGTGGTCGACCATCTCCATCAGCTCCGGCCCATGATGCTTTAGGGCTAGCTTCGCGTTCAGAATCTTCTCCTTCTGAACCTGTGCAGTCCTAATCTGCGCGTTAGAGAGCTGTCGCCTGGTCGCCGGCCTGTTCAACTGAACCAATCGGGCGAACGGATAGGTGTAATCGATATCTTCGATCTTCACTATGCCAGTATACGTAGGCATATGAGCTTCAGCGACTGGTAGGTCTGGTGAACCAGACGAGGATGATGTAGATGTAGATGGAGGGTTATCAGCTGGAGGTTGAGAAAATGATGCCATGACTTCAGAAAGATTCAAGGTTCAGAAAAGTGTCAAGGGAAGATGAGATAATTTTGAAAGATATTAGGGTTCTGAAAGTAGGGAAACATAAAGGTTAACCCGAAGGAAGTGATCGGGTAATTATACTCGGGCCATGCAGGATCAGACGTCCAGGATCAACGCTCAGCAAGCGAGGATCGACGGTCATCAGCAGGCCCGGTTCCCTGTGGTGACGTGCGCGGTCGTGCTGACGGGCGCCACGACGTGGAGCTGACATGGCACACGCCGATTGGTGGCATCCAAGCGTCGGACTGCGCAGACACTGTGCACATTAAATGTGGCATTAAATGCCGCATTAAATTCTGAGAGATGTACACGCTAGTCGGATTTGAACAATCCCGCCTTTTCTGCGACAGCTGGCATAACTGGTCATCAGTAGCATATGCCAGTTGAACACTTCCCCCTGTCAGCATGGCCTCCTTACCAGTGGACAACTGGTACTTACGACTGGCTCCCGAGTACTTGGATAAATTGAGAGCTGGGACTCAATTTCATCAGTCGTAGGAAATTCGCCAGTTGTCTGCTGACAACTTGAAAGATTGAAAGAATTGAGAGTTTGGACTCAATTCATTCCGCATAATCTTCTCTTCAAGAAATCCACTCCTCATCATCGCTTGAAATTGGGAGCTGGGACCCAATTTCGCTTCAACTGATGGTTTATGCTGGCAAATTGAAATGAGAGCTGGGACTCATTTCCTTGACATTTGAGGGATAAGTTCCGCCAGTAGGAACCATCAGTGAGCTTGAGATACCTCTTAAATAAAAACAACTAAGAGCTTGGACTTAGTCGTAATCAGCGTCCTTCAGAAGATCAAGAACAGAATGAGAGCTGGGACTCATTCTTCCTCATCATTGGGGCTCGCATCAATCTCCAAAAGACCGAGTTTGATGCACAACTCCTTGAATCTTGCTTCTGGCAGAGGTTTGGTGAAGATGTCAGCCAGTTGATCTTCAGTTCTGATGTAGTCCACGCTGACATCCTTCTTTTCGACATGATCACGTATGAAGTGATGTCGAATATCTATGTGCTTGGTTCTAGAATGATGAACCGGATTCTTCGTGATGCACATAGCGCTGTTGTTGTCGCAATAGATGGGAACACAGCCAGTGTCCACTTCATAATCCTCCAGTTGTTGTTTGATCCAGATAACTTGAGCACAGCAACTGGCAGCGGCAACATACTCAGCTTCAGTGGTAGATGTAGCAACTGAGTGCTGCTTCTTGCTAAACCAACTGATTAGCTTGTGTCCTAGAAACTGACACGTACCACTGGTACTCTTTCGGTCAATACGGCATCCAGCGAAGTCTGAATCTGAATATCCAATGAGTGTAAGCTCATCATTTCTGGGATACCATATTCCAAGAGATTCAGTCCCCTTCAGATATTTCACTATCCTTTTGGCAGCTTCCATGTGTGACCTTTTCGGATTGGCTTGAAATCTGGCACACACTCCGACTGAGTACGAGATGTCGGGTTTGCTGGCTGTGAGATAGAGAAGTGATCCAATAATTCCTCGGTAAACGGTAGGATCAACTGATTCACCTTGTTCATCGAGAAATATCTGACAGCTGGTGCTCATAGGTATTCTGAGGGACTTAGTTTTCTCTGGGCAATACTTCTGAATTAACTCCTTCGTATACTTCCGCTGGCTGATAAAAATTCCATCAGCTGACTGCTGGACTTGGAGTCCGAGAAAGTATGTTAACTTGCCCATCATACTCATCTGAAATGATGTCTGCATCAGTTGAGAAAACTTCTCGCAGAGAGTTATATTCCTTGATCCGAATATGATGTCATCTACATAGATCTGCACCATTAGCATGTCACCACCATCCTTGAGAAGAAAGAGAGTCCTATCAATCTTCCCTTTCCGAAATCCATTGCTGGTGAGGAATTGTGACAGCGTTTCGTACCAAGCCCTGGGCGCCTGTTTCAATCCATACAGGGCCTTTCTCAGCTTGTACACTTTGGTGCCTATCTCAAAGCCTGGAGGTTGCTCGACATATACCTCCTCTTTTAGCTCACCATTCAGGAAGGCGCTCTTCACGTCCATCTGGAACACCGTGAAGCCGTGATACGCTGCATAAGCAAGGAACAGCCGTATCGCCTCCATTCTGGCAACTGGTGCGAAGGTCTCATCGAAATCGATCCCTTCACACTGCCTGTAACCTTTGGCGACTAAACGAGCTTTGTTTCTGACCACGGTGCCATTCTCATCTCGCTTGTTCTTGAAAACCCACTTGGTGCCAATCACTGACTGATGTGATGGTCTCTCCACCAAGTCCCAAACATTGTTGCGAGTGAATTCAGCAAGCTCTTCTTGCATGGCATTAATCCAATCAGCAGATTCTAGCGCAACTCCTATGGAAGTAGGTTCCATTTGAGAAATAAAGCAACTTAGGAGCGCACTGCCGTGTCGAGTCTGGACTGAACCTTCCGGATCACCGAGAATAGCATCGGATGGGTGATCCCTCAGCCATTTGGGAGGACCAGCGACTGCTGGTGCCGGCTGTGAAATAGGTTCATCTGTCCTGAAGACTGGTGCTTCCATATTTTCACCAGTCGGAGCTGGAACTGCAACTGGTGGTTGACCTTCACCAGACGGAACTGGAATTGCAACTGGTGGTTGACCTTCACCAGTCGGAACTTCTTCATCAGCTCCAATGTCTGACTGGCTTCCTGAACCTTCACCAACGTTGTCAGTATCAACTGGTACCTCCATTCCAGCTGGTTCATCGTTGTCTTCTGGCTCAAAGATTCCAGTCGGAATTCCCCCTTGATTTTTGCTAGATCCACTCAGGGAGATTGAGTGTAAGGTCTCAGCAAGGTCATTTGCATCACCGACCCTCTCGGTTTGCTGATGGGCAACCGAGGGAACTGGTTGTGAAGATGATCCAGTCATAGGTCTAGTCGAACCAGTTGGTTGAGCATCGGAAGAATTCCTGCCCAACTGGTCGCTGACATCCTCGACCTCAGGAACATCTTCAGCCAGTTGGCGTAAGGTCCTGTGCACTAAAGTAGCTTCATCAAAAACAACATTGCATGTTATTTCCACAAGCTGGGTAGTCTTGTTAAATACTCTATAGCCCTTGTGAGAGGGATGTCCATATCCGACAAACACACCCTCATCAGCCTTAGGCGAGAAAGCATTTAACTTCGACTTCCCATTATTATGGATATAACATGGTGAACCGAATGCACGAAGATGAGCTATAGAAGGCTTACGACCAAAATACACTTCGTAGGGAGTTTTCTGGAGTCTGTCGTTGATCCCGCTTCTATTCTGAGTGTAGCAGGCAGTCACCAACGCTTCTCCCCAGAAACTCTGTCCCAAGCCGGACTCAGCCAGCATGGACCGGACCGCTTCTTT
>JAPKLW010000115.1:544639-602985 GCA_026898455.1 Plectranthus barbatus | reverse complement strand
TTGCCCATCATACTCATCTGAAATGATGTCTGCATCAGTTGAGAAAACTTCTCGCAGAGAGTTATATTCCTTGATCCGAATATGATGTCATCTACATAGATCTGCACCATTAGCATGTCACCACCATCCTTGAGAAGAAAGAGAGTCCTATCAATCTTCCCTTTCCGAAATCCATTGCTGGTGAGGAATTGTGACAGCGTTTCGTACCAAGCCCTGGGCGCCTGTTTCAATCCATACAGGGCCTTTCTCAGCTTGTACACTTTGGTGCCTATCTCAAAGCCTGGAGGTTGCTCGACATATACCTCCTCTTTTAGCTCACCATTCAGGAAGGCGCTCTTCACGTCCATCTGGAACACCGTGAAGCCGTGATACGCTGCATAAGCAAGGAACAGCCGTATCGCCTCCATTCTGGCAACTGGTGCGAAGGTCTCATCGAAATCGATCCCTTCACACTGCCTGTAACCTTTGGCGACTAAACGAGCTTTGTTTCTGACCACGGTGCCATTCTCATCTCGCTTGTTCTTGAAAACCCACTTGGTGCCAATCACTGACTGATGTGATGGTCTCTCCACCAAGTCCCAAACATTGTTGCGAGTGAATTCAGCAAGCTCTTCTTGCATGGCATTAATCCAATCAGCAGATTCTAGCGCAACTCCTATGGAAGTAGGTTCCATTTGAGAAATAAAGCAACTTAGGAGCGCACTGCCGTGTCGAGTCTGGACTGAACCTTCCGGATCACCGAGAATAGCATCGGATGGGTGATCCCTCAGCCATTTGGGAGGACCAGCGACTGCTGGTGCCGGCTGTGAAATAGGTTCATCTGTCCTGAAGACTGGTGCTTCCATATTTTCACCAGTCGGAGCTGGAACTGCAACTGGTGGTTGACCTTCACCAGACGGAACTGGAATTGCAACTGGTGGTTGACCTTCACCAGTCGGAACTTCTTCATCAGCTCCAATGTCTGACTGGCTTCCTGAACCTTCACCAACGTTGTCAGTATCAACTGGTACCTCCATTCCAGCTGGTTCATCGTTGTCTTCTGGCTCAAAGATTCCAGTCGGAATTCCCCCTTGATTTTTGCTAGATCCACTCAGGGAGATTGAGTGTAAGGTCTCAGCAAGGTCATTTGCATCACCGACCCTCTCAGGTTGCTGATGGGCACCTGAGGGAACTGGTTGTGAAGATGATCCATTCATAGGTCTAGTCGAACCAGTTGGTTGAGCATCGGAAGAATTCCTGCCCAACTGGTTGCTGACATCCTCGACCTCAGGAACATCTTCAGCCAGTTGGCGTAAGGTCCTGTGCACTAAAGTAGCTTCATCAAAAACAACATTGCATGTTATTTCCACAAGCTGGGTAGTCTTGTTAAATACTCTATAGCCCTTGTGAGAGGGATGTCCATATCCGACAAACACACCCTCATCAGCCTTAGGCGAGAAAGCATTTAACTTCGACTTCCCATTATTATGGATATAACATGGTGAACCGAATGCACGAAGATGAGCTATAGAAGGCTTACGACCAAAATACACTTCGTAGGGAGTTTTCTGGAGTCTGTCGTTGATCCCGCTTCTATTATGAGTGTAGCAGGCAGTCACCAACGCTTCTCCCCAGAAACTCTGTCCCAAGCCGGACTCAGCCAGCATGGACCGGACCGCTTCTTTCAGCGTCCTGTTCCTACGTTCTGCCAGTCCATTCTGCTGCGGTTGCCTTGGAGTAGATCTCTCATGTTTGATCCCGGCCTCCGCGCAAAAATCCATCAGCAGACTGTTGCAGAATTCAGTCCCATTGTCTGATCGAATTCGCTTTACCACAGCTTCTCTCTGTTTCTGAGCTTGGATGATCAACTCTGGAAGAATGATCTTCACCTCATCCTTGGTTCTGAGAAGCTTTACCCAGGTATAGCGCGAGTAGTCATCGACTACCACCAGCGAATATCGTCTTCCTCCAATGGTTTGCGGTGTTACTGGTCCAAACAGGTCCATGTGTAACAACTCGAGTACCTGACTGGTACTGGGGCAGACTGGCGACTGGTTCTTGAAGGACTTCCTAGTTTGTTTGCCTTGCTGGCAAGCCTTGCAAATTCCTTCCTTCTTGAACCCGCCCTTGGGAAGACCATCTACAAGATCATGCTTGGTTAGATAATTAATAGTTTTGAAATTTAGATGACTTAACCTTTTGTGCCACAGCCAGTTAGTTTCCATGGAACTGGTGGCTACAAAGCATGTATCAGTCTTCCCGCTTTGCCAGTCAACAACATAGAGACCTCCTTTCCTGACACCTTTCAGCTTGGTCTCGCCAGACTCTTCATTCTTGATCTGGCACTCTGATTTGTCAAACACAATGGTATAACCATTGTCGCACAGCTGACTGATGCTCAGGAGGTTGTGCTTCAGATTGGTGACAAGAGATACATTCACAATTCTGACATCATCCTTCTCGATGCAGCCCTTGCTAATAACTCTGCCCTTGGAGTTATCACCAAAAATAACTGGAGGTCCTCTGACCTTGGTGAGCTCAGAAAATAGGAACTCCTCACCAGTCATATGAGCCGAGCAACCACTATCTATGATCCACTCGCTCGATCTCTGAAGCTGTGTTGCATGATCCTGTTCCTGCAAGAAAATGAAATTATTTAGGTCCCCGATCATCAGCGGGTCCTGCAGGGTTAGATCTCTGGATCATTCCTTTTGGAATCCAGACTTGAGTAATCTTCAGCTCGGTGTTACCCTTGCTGACATCACTTGTGGCCTTTCCCTTCCTTTTAAAATAATGCATGGATTTGTTTTTGGAAGGTGTGGCTGTGTGTGCAGTTCCTCTGGAAGTATTCTTCCTCCGAGGGTGTCGGAAATTTCTTTCCGACCGCTTGTGTTGCCTTGGTGGTCTCTGGAATTGTGGACCACGATGATTAGCCTTCCCAGCCCTTGAGAAAAGGTTTTGATTGGGCTCAGGCCTCCGATAGGTGTTCCTCCTATCGGGAAATATCCTTCTCTCAGTATTCCGCTGAGATTTGGATCCCTTGTAAGCATGCTGGCAACTGGCATACTTGTAAGGTTGGGCGTGGAATCTCTGGACAGCTGGTGCTGGCTGTCGGATTCCACTGGCAGCTGACGCTGACTTCCTTGCCTTAGAATATTTCGGCTTAGTCTGCGTCTTTGGGTATGCTGGCGTCCTGTCAGCAGAGGATCTTGCCAGTTGAGGATTTTGTCGTGATGAGTCACCTATGTATCTGGACTTATGGTTCCTATGCTGATCAGCCATTCGGGACTGACTGGTATTACCAGCTGGTGCTGATGCATTTACCAATTTGCCCTTACCCTTATGAGCTGAGAGTTCGGGTTGGTTTGTGCTCAAATCCTTTTCAAATCCCAACCCGGACTTATCAGAAGGCTTTCTCCCATGACTTAGAGCTGCTTCCAAGTCTTTTGAGCCTTTATTTAGAAAAATTATTCTATTTTCTTGCTCCAGAACGAGATTGTGAAAATTATCTCGCTCAGTTTTTGTAATTTGAAAATTTTGGAGCAACTCAAAGTGAGTCTTTTTCAAAGTGGCTAGCTCTTCACTGACTGACCTCGATTTTTCAATCTCCTTGGTCAAAATAGAAACTTGATCTTTCAGCGAAGTATTTTCGCCAGCCAAGACATTCTTTATTTCATAAAATTTTAAAAATTCTTTTTGAAGAATGTCTATAGTGACAGCTTCTGAGTCGGAGCAACGCGACTCAGAATCGTCTAAACTAATAGAAGGCATGATATGCATTGGGGAAGCTGATGATTGTACCTGATCATCAGCTGCAAGTGCCTCTTCACTGTCAGCACTTCCTTCAGCTGACTCTTCTCCGAAGGCTGCCATGAGTGCCAGTAGAGCTTCCTCTTCTGACTCTTCGTCTGACTCATACTCTCCGTCGTCATGGTCAGGAATATCAGGAACTTCTGTCCTGGTCAGCATGGCCTTGGCAATGGCCTTGGATGCTCGCTCTTCAAAGAGCTTCTTCAGCCTTTCCCGCTCACCCTTTTCCACCTGTGGACATTCAAATTTAAGGTGATCAGGGGATTGGCACTGATAGCAAGCACGGGGAGCTCTCTTGATGAATTTTCCATCAGATGAGCTTAGAGATACTCCCTGTTTCGACTTGGCTTTCTCCAGGAGAACGGCCAGTCTCTTCATCTGTTGCTCAAGGTCAGCGATAGAGCTCTCGCTGTCTTTTGAGTTAGATCCCGATGTGGCTGGGATCTCTTTCTGCTGGTTGTGCTGGGCAGCAGGTCTGTCAGCATGGAAGGGCTTCTTGTGCTTCCATTTGAAGTCCTTCTTGACGAAGTAAGCTTCGTCTTGAGCTTTGATGCTGGGGGATCCCATGTTCCTGATGGCCTCATTCTTGTTCACCATCTGGATATCCCACTCGTGTGCCTGCAACTGAGCAAATAACTCCTTGGGAGTCATCTGGGATAAGTCCTTCTCCTTGAGAGCTGTCGTCTTCACGAACCAGTCCTCCTTGGGCATCTTGGACAGGATCTTGGCATTAAGATCTTCATTTGAGCACTTCCTGTCCAGGGACTTTAGCTCGCTGACGATGGCGTTGAATCTCGCTTCCATCTCCTTGATGGTTTCTCCAGGCAGCATCTGGAAGGACTCATACTTGTCCACCGCAACCTGCAATTTGTTGCGTTTCATTTGATCAGTTTCTTGACATAGACTATCAAGATAATCCCATACTCCCTTGGCATTGTCAAACTGGAGGGCTTCCTCCATCAGCGACTCTGGAAGAGAAGCCAGGATCAACTCGTGAGCAATGGAATCCAACTGATTCCGCTTCCTATCCTCGGCGTTCCATTCGCCTTGAGGCTTTGGGATCACAGCAGCTGGACGATCTCCTAGCTGGTGCTGTATCATGGTGATCTCGATTGGTCCTTTCTCCAGCACATCTTTCATTTCCGGATGGATGCTCTTTAGAGAAATGAGCGACCTCTTTCGCCATATATCATGCTTCACAGTCTTGTAGTCGAGTAGCTTCGGATTATTCATCTTTGTGTACCTGAGCTAATCAACAGACAAACAAAGGAGTGCAAGGAAACGTGGATCTCGGTCCTAAGCGACTCAGAAACAATCGGTCTATAAGAACCTGGCTCTGATACCACTTGTTGGTCCCGGATTATCAGGGTATAACTTAGCAGCGGAAAATGTGGTTAATCGTTTTCTTGCACTCTGCTGGTTACTCAACTGACTGGGACCTTGTCAGCTGGTAAGTCAACTTGCACTCTGCGTACTCAGCTGACTGGCGACTGGCTCGTCAGCTGGTAGCTCAAGACTTAGAATATTTTTAGGCCTTGTTTGTACAGTTATATCAGTTTTCAGATATACACCAGCACTTGGGTGTTGGGTTTTAAATCAGTATTAAATGCAGAAAGCTGATAAAAGACAAAGGATTTATAGTGGTTCGATCAACTGATCTACGTCCACTCTCCAGTCGTAGCACTGGAAATTCACTAAGAGTAATCGGGTACAAGCGTCCTACGATCTATCTCTAGCTGGTGAATGCCTCGTCCACCAGTTCACTAGATCAACCGCTCCCGGCCTTGTCCTTCTTCAACTCTGATCAGCTGGTGGAGTGCGAGCACGTCACTTCAACCTCCACAGCTTCACTGGGTATTTAGTTCTCCCAATAACGTATCTTCTCAATACGGCAAAAGCCCGTAATAACTCAAGTGCTGGCTGGCACAAGAGCTGCTGTGAACTTCCTCGGAGGAGAAAGAACACCAAAGAGATCAATAACTTACAAGCTGGAAGCTTGAAGTCTCGTGTTTGATAAATCAACACACGGATAGCCTTTAGAAAGGCCTCGAAAGTGTATGCGCTTCTACTTGCTTGAGCGTAATAAATTTGCAGTCTTTCGGTAGGTGAAGAGTATTGAATGTTGGTGGATCCCAGGTATTTATAGTCGCGGGATCCCATTCAAATCTTCTAGCCGTTTGGACACATCCGGAAAAGGTCTCTATCCTCGCATGTCCTTCAGACGGCGGCAGGTAGGAATTTCCGGAAAGCGCCATGCTTTTGTCCACTTTATCTGACATTGGTCTCTTTATGTCAGAACGGCACTATTCGTCAGTACGAGGAATTGGAACTGGTGTCTTGAACTGATAGACTTTAAGGTATCCTCCTTAAAGTCATACTCTGTCAGTTAATTCCTCGATGAATCTTCTATTTGTCTCTAAGACTCTGGGAGAGAGAATCTGGAATTCTGCTGGTAACATCCGACTGGTAGAACATACTGGTGATCTTGTGCTGGCAGTCTCTGCTGGTGACATGTGTTGGCACAATCTAAGTCTACCAATTTGTCTGGATGTTAACTCTTGGAATCTCCCATGACTGGTGACTTCACCGCTGGTGAACAGTGTCAGTGAGAACACCTATTCTGCTGGTAAGGTTTGTCAGCCGCCTGCTGATGAAAACCTTCCCAACTGGTGAACAGTAGCCAGTCGTGAGCTCTTTCTCATGCTGATGAACAGTGTCAGCACGAGTCTTGTCAGTCGCTTGCTGGTGAGACTTCTCTCAACTGGTAAGTACATCTCATGCTGGTGAACAGTGTCAGCATGAGTCTTGATCAGCTGCGACTTACAACTCAAAAGACCTAAACAGGACTTTACATTTGAGAACTAGAGCTATTCTAGAGACAAACTGACGCTGGTAAGACTTAGGATTTGATCCACCAAAACACCAAAACTAGAATCTAAACAAGTAGCTACTGGGGAAAGGAAACTTAGCCAAATTTCCCACCACAGACTATATGTGGTTGATTGGCAAAGTGGTCAACAACATTCATGCTTTCTAGCACTAAATAAAGAGGAAACCACTTGGTTATGGCATAAGAGGTTAAATCATTTGAATTTCAAAACCATCAACCATATCGCTAGAAATGATCTTGTCACAGGTTTACCTCAAAACATCACGTTTCGTAAGGAAGGCATTTGCAAGGCATGCCAACAAGGAAAGCAGACCAAAGCGTCATTTCACTCCAACCAAGAAAAGAACACATCAAGCAGAATCCTAGAATTATTGCACATGGATCTATTCAGACCTGTCACTCCACCCTCGGTAAGTAAAAGAATATATACCCTTGTAATAGTTGATGATTATTCCAGGTATACATGGGTTCGCTTACTGAAGACCAAAGATGAGGTCAAGATTACTCTACCCGAGTTGATCCTCAAGAAGCAAAATAGCAAAGAAGTTATAGTGAAAAGGATTCGATCTGACAATGGAACAGAATTTTGCAACGGCATTCTCATGGATTTTTGCGCGGAAGCCGGTATAAATCATGAGAGATCTACTGCTAGGACCCCACAACAGAACGGTCTAGCAGAAAGAAGGAATTGAACACTGAAAGAAGCAGTGCGATCTATGCTAGCCGATGCTGATTTACCTGCTAGATATTGGGGCGAAGCAGTGATGACTGCATCCTACACGCAGAACAGGAGCTCGATCAACGGCCGGTTCAACAAAACTCCCTATGAAGTATATAACAGTTGTAAGCCTAATTTAGATTATCTACGTGCTTTTAGTGCAACATGTTATATCCATAATAACGAAAAGTCAAAACTTAACACTTTTTCGCCTAAGTCGGATGAGGGTGTACTTCTCGGATATGGTCACCCCACCCACAAAGGATATAGAGTGTTAAACAAGACTACTGGGATTGTGGAAATAACATGCAATGTTATTTTTGATGAATCTACTTTAGTGCGCAGAGCTATCAATGAGACAAAGGATAACAATCATGAGACTAATGATGTCAATGGTCAATCGATCTTGAATTGTCATGAACACTTACGATTTGACCCGGCTAAGTCTATGAATGAATGTAATCCTGTTCAGACAAAACCAGGAGACCAGGCCAGTGATGCTAACATTCATGCTGAGGCCAACCCCCAAAAGTATATTTCTAATTCGCTAGATGATTCAGACGAGGAAAACTCCAATCCTATCCGCGTCGCTGAGGAAGTCAATACTGCTGAAGATCTTGGCAGAGGAGCTGCTGAGATACCAGCTGCTGAGTTACCAGATGCTGAGGCACCTAATGCTGAAAATTCCACTGGAAGAGAAGATCCAGACCATGATATTCCTATAGCTGAAGGACGGGCTGCTGAAGAAACACCTCCTATTGAAGATCAAAATCCTAACACACAAGATGCTGAGAATGAAGTGGTCAATGCAGAACAGACAAATAATCTCGGAAGAAGAAGAACTGCTGGAGAACCAATCAGACCAGCATGGTTGCGTGCACATCCACTAGAAGATGTTCTTGGAGATATCAATGACCCCATCTTGACCAGACAAGGATCTGCAATGTTTTCATGCTATCTATCAAATGAAGAACCAACTAAAGTTGAGGAGGCACTACGTGATCCAGACTGGGTAAACGCTATGCAAGAGGAGCTTGCTGAATTTTCTCGCAACCACGTATGGGATCTGGTGGATAGACCACAACATCAGAATGTTATAGGCACCAAATGGGTTTTCAAAAACAAGAAGAATGAATCAGGCTTGGAGGTGAGAAATAAAGCACGCCTTGTAGCCAAAGGGTACAAACAATGTGAAGGCATCAACTATGATGAGACATTTGCGCCAGTAGCAAGACTAGAAGCAATCAGATTATTTCTCGCTTATGCAGCGCATCATGAATTCTCGGTCATGCAAATGGACGTCAAAAGTGCATTCCTAAATGGCAAACTCAAGGAAAAAGTCTATGTTGAGCAGCCTCCAGGTTTTGAGAATGGAAATCAGGTCTATAAACTAAGAAAAGCCTTGTATGGACTAAAGCAAGCACCTCGAGCTTGGTATGGAACTTTATCTAAGTTTCTACTCGACAATGGCTTCAAAAAGGGAAGGATTAATCAAACACTCTTTCGAATTAAGGACGAAGGAAGCATTCTACTCGTACAAATCTATGTTGATGACATCATCTTTGGCTCAAAGAATCAAGCTCTCTGTAACAAATTCTCAAAGCTAATGATGAGTAATTTTCAAATGAGTATGATGGGAAGAATGTCCTATTTTCTCGGACTTCAAGTTCACCAATCAAGTGAAGGAATTTTCATTCATCAAAAGAAATATACGCGAGATCTCATTGCTAAATACTGTCCAGAGAAATCCAAGAGCTTAAGGATCCCCATCAGCAATGCGTGTTTAGTAGATCTTGAAAAAGATGGAGATGCAGTCAATCCTACCTTATAGCGAGGAATCATCGGATCTCTGCTATATCTTACTGCCAGCAGACCCGATATATCATATGCTGTGGGACTATGTGCCAGATATCAATCTCAACCAAACAAGACACATCTTGATACAGCAAAGCGAATCATCCGTTACTTAAAATGCACAGAATGCTTAGGGATTTGGTATCCAAGAGCCGACAGTCTAGCTCTAAGTGGATATTCAGATTCTGATTTTGGAGGATGCAAAATCGACAGGAAAAGCACCAGTGCTACATGTCAATTCCTTGGTCACAAAATGATTAGCTGGTTCAGCAAAAAGCAACACTCGGTAAGCAGAGTATGTAGCGGCTGCTAGTTGCTGTCAGCAAATTCTGTGGATCCGACAACAACTCCAAGATTATGACATCTCACCTGAATGCGTGCCAATCTATTGTGACAATAATAGTGCTATGTGCATCACAAAGAATCCAGTACATCATTCCAGGATAAAACACATTGACATGCGACATCATTTTATCCGTGATCATCAAGAAAAGAAGGATATTGATATTCAGCGAATATGTACTGAGGATCAACTAGCAGATATCTTCACTAAGCCCCTTGCAGAGGTAAGATTCAAAGAATTATGCATCAAAATGGGTATGATGGAACTAGATATTGCTGTGGATGAATGAGATATTACTCTCATTCTTTCTGGTTTTCTTGGATTTTCTTATGCTACTTCCAACATTTATGGAAAACTCTATGAAGTATGCCAGACCAATGGCGAAATGATGGATATGTCCCTATCAATGCTTAGGTGATAAATTGATTCCGCTCAGCAAGCTATGAAAAATGAAGATGACATCTATACTCTGTCTCGAAAGACAAACATCAAGAGAACGAAATAGTCATACATTCATCTTCAAAAGAGGAACATGTCCTCATTACAAAAGGAAGAGACGGCACCTTCGGCCAAAATACAAAAGGATATACAAGATTTATTATGGAGTTCATCTAGAAAGGCGACACAGACTTATAGGGATAGAAATCAGCCCCTTGAAGGTTGGATGGACCGTCAGCGATCTCTGGAAAGTACTTCTCCATCGACCAGCTGAGCTGCATCCCATTCCGCAGAGGCACGAACGGATGGAGCTTGACAGCTTCCCAGACATTCTTGAAAACGTATCCGGCCCAATCAACGGAAGCAGCATCGTCCATGGCCATCATCACCTGCCAAATAGGTCTTGAGAAACAAAGGTCATAAGGTTCCTCTCCAGGAAGTATTTCATGGGCAATGCGAAACAGGACCCAATATGGTGTCTTAAGACCCGAAGCAGGAATGTAAGGGTTGAAATCAAAACGAGGAGAATGACGCCACTTCTCCCATGCCAGCCATTCTGGAGCCACCTCCTCTGAAAGATAGTCCTCCACAGACAACGGACCTCGAGGAAGCCCGAAATCAACCGCAAAGGTGTCAGGGGTCCAATGAACAAGCTTGTTATGGAACACCCCATAGATTGAGCCTGGACCAACATGACCCTCACTAAGGAAATCCCTCAACACTTCCTCCTGGAAACGATGAGGAGTAGCACACAGAAATTGCGAAAGACCCCCCACTACAACGTAGATATGACCTGTACAAACGTCTTGCTGCTGAACATATTCCGAATTGGATAATGGATATCCTCGAGAGCGAACAAGTAACTCAATACTTATCCGTTGAACCCATGCATTTTCATCCGCATATGGTTTCTGAATTTTATGCCAGAGCAGTCATGAGTAAAGATGGAAAATCTTTTAAAACTTGTGTTAATGGAAGTATCATTGAAGTAAGTGCCAAAATTCTTGCTAAAACTTTTCTTCTTCGGAATGAGGGGGAACGTATATCTCAGTACAAAGTAACGGATTATGATGAGATGGAAAGACGTTGGAATTCTTGGAAGAAGCCTGGAGTACTGAAGGACAAGAAAGGTCATGTGATTACCTTCCGGGCTGCCACACCCATTAACTCCTTACAGGATGAATTTAAAATTCTAGCCGAATTGGTGATCAAGATGTTCCAATGCGACGCCGGTTCATATTCTGAACTTTCTGCTAAGAAATACGCAGTAATGATGGCTCTCACAGACAAAGTGAAGGGAAATTGGGCTGAGTACTTCTTCGAACGATGGGCAGAACATGCCAAGAAGAACGATCACATGTCTGTGGATGGAACCTTTTCCTCAAATGTTAATTTTGGATTGAAAATAAGCAAGTTTCTGGAATTGGTCATGCATTCAACGAAAATTGATCTTGGAGTAAAGTTGCTCACCACTGATTTCATTCCAGTCACACGAAAAGCAGCCAATCCTCTTGATTACAAGAAACCAAGAAGGTTGACCGGTAAATCAAATGTGGATGTGGACAAACCTACTTCAGATGAGGAAGTAGACGAGCGTTCCTTGGGCGAACAAGTACTACAGATAGCAACGCCTATCTCTGCTGAGGAGATGGCAGCATTAACTCAGAACGCTGAAACAGAGCAATGTTTCAAGCAGCTTGATGATATTGTAGCTCTTGGAGAAATACCAACCGAACAGATTGAGGAAATTATGGACAAAAAGGCCGCCCTTCAGCAGCCACTCGTAATCGGTCAACTTGTTGTTCCACTTTCTTCTAAACAACAAAAGGATACTGCTCCCACCAGGAACAGAAGGTCTGGTCATCAGCGTCTACGCAAAGTTTCTGAGTTAGCCACTGTCCCGACCTCAAAAGTACCTGACTCTCCCCTTTCATCCAAGAGTCATGAAGAACGCTTGCAAGGTATACGTGAAAATAAACGAAAGCGTGAAGAAAAGAAGAAGGCACAGGAACTAAAGGAATATAGAAAGGAGAGCGATAGAATCACATTCGAAGGAAGGGACCTAAACTTCGAAAGAATAAAAAGATCTTATCTAGAACGAGAAAGTCAAAAGGAGAATACTGATCTCGCACCCGATAAAGAAGCTGCTGAGGATTCAAGCAGAGCAGCAAAGAAAGGGAAGACGAAAATAGACTCTACTTTGACCGAAAAAGACGTGGATAATCCTACAAAGACTACAACTGCAGCAGACGGCATGACTGATAAAGAGCTGAATATGCTGATTCAATCTTGCGCTTTTGAAGCTACGGAACATTCCAAAGGCAAATCGGTCGAATTTCGCGAACCAATTGCTACTTCTTTTCAAGATAGTAGCTCAGAGGAGAACGAAACACGACCAGAGATAGCTGATATACATTCCAAAGATAAGGATGCAGGACCATCGACAATATCTAAGGAAAGCGAAGATACGAACATATCTACTGCAGAGCCGGTTGTTAAGGAAAACACCGAGGATCCTGAATCTAGATCCGTCACTGCCAAGGAATCCTCCGATACGGAAAATATTATTGGATCTGTGAAAGAACCACCAACTGAAGCCATAGGTCATACAAATGGTGAAGGATCCACAGTGGTTGAAATCCTTATGGAAGAAACCATTGAAGAAACAGAGAAAACCTCTACTGAAGCTGACAACTCTGTGAAACCAATCATTGAAGAATCGAATGCAACCGATGAAGTTATGGCAGATACTACTGAAGAAGTCCTCGTTGCTGAGGAAACAACAATCGCTGCTGATAACATCGATCAAGCAGAAGATACAATGGAACTAGAAGTCTCCTCTGCTGGATATCTGGACGAATCCACCTGTTCATCAGAATCAGATTCTGAGGGGGAATCTGCCGAATAGTTTGATGCCAAAACCCATCGAAAATACCCCACTTTACGAAATGAACAACTACGGATCCCTTTTGATGGTTTACCTGGCAAACTTTTTCGCTCACGAAGAATAGCACAATGGTGTGCTGCTGTCATTAGTTAATGAAGATATGAATGCTGATCTCAGAGATTGGAGTGAAGAGATCTTAGCCTTAGTAGAGCAAGAAGTAAATAGGGACATTGCAGGTGTCTTTTCTGGTGTGATTAATGAAGAAACAGAGGAAGGAAGAGTGCTTGGTACTCAATTTCGACGATGGAAGACTTATGACTACATCATGCATGAACTCTGTTTTGAGGAAATGATGATTATTATCGCTAGAAAAGGTCTTAACTTCTGGCGTTCCGAAGAAACATGCGCCAATGAGTGGATGGACATGCCTTCCTGCACAAAACAATATACTGATCAACAAGTACATGCTCGATTGCAAGCCATCCGAGCTCACAGGAAGTTTCTTCCATCTCAGACCCTGCACAGATCACAGTTTGCACCAGATAAGAAGTCCTTGGCGTACATGGCACTAACCAAACGTCAAAGGGCTGCAATGATTGCTTATCGGAAACGGAAAGCTGCTTATGAGGAGAAATTGCGGGTTAGAAGTCTTGAACTAGCCACGCTCGAAGAAGAAAAGGAGAAGCAGGCCAGGCGACAGGACTACCTCAAAATTATCAACTTTCAGAAAGAATATACTCGAACCGAAACTTCATCTCAAGTCTCTGAAACTCAAGGTTCTGACTCGACTCTCGGTCAGAATATAATGAGTGAGTCCATGGAAGTAGATACCAATGTGGTTCTTGACGTTGCCACACAAAGATTTGACGCAGCAACACAAGCATCTGAAATTGGTACAGTAGAAAGCGAAGATGGTGAAGCTACTACATTAGTAGGCAGTACTGAAATAGTTATCTCTGACAAACCCATTGACGCTGAACTAGTCCAAGTAAGCTTCCAATCTCTTGTCAACATTCTTCACAACGCCCAGCATCAACGCGATATCCAGCAAGCCAGATTCAATGAAGAAGTCCTAAAAGAGGTTGCTGATGTCCGCGGAACAATCTCTGGCGTGAAAACCTCTGTCTCAGAAGTTCAGCAACAAGTTAGACAAGTCACTACCAAAATCACACATGTCGAAGAAACCGTTTCTTCGGTACAATCAAATGTGATGACTCTCCACGACAATCTTGACGCCCACAAGACTTTGACCATCTCTGTTTTGGATGCTCTCAAAGAGGGGGAAGAAAGAAGGATTGCTGAACAAGCAAGGATAAAAGCAGAGGAAGCCGAGCTGACGCTGAAAGAAAAAAAAATTTGAACGAACAATGATGGAACGAAGAATGAAGCTAGCAGAACAACAAAGAGAAGACCAACGGGCACGGATTGAACAGATGGAGAAACTAATGGCCATGACGATGAAGAAAGTTGAATCTCTTGAGAAGCAAAAACCTCCACCAGATGCTCAGAATTAAGGTCATTCTCTAAACTTTTTTTGGTTTTCATCATTTTTTTCTCTGAATTCTGTAATCCGAGTATGAACAATAGTTGATATACACTCTCTGTGTACTCAACGGAAGATATTTAAATGGTTGTTGAATGCTTTGCTTGCAATTTTATTTTTAATTTCTAAGCTAAGTCTCAGCAATCCTTTATAAGCTTTGATCGCACCAAAAAGGGGGAAATTGTTGGGAAAATACTTGTAAATTACCCTTAGGATATTATTGTGAAAGGTTTTGTTGGATCAAACCTTAGTAGACGATCGATCATTGCTGAACCTTAGCATAGCTTAGCAACTGATGTAATGTCCTGTATAGGTTAAAACATCGTGTTGTAATAGAATAGGCTAATTGAAATATCTCAGCAAAACATCGAACAATGCTGAAGGCTGCCCGAATTAAGAATGCTAAGAAAATTAGCATTCGACAAACATATCCTTGATTGCTGAAGATGCTAGCAAATCAAATCAGAGTAGCAGACAAAGCACTCGTTGTGCAAGGAGATCAAAAGCATGCTGAAAGAGATCCAGCATCCCGTACCAGCAAAAGCTCAGCAAAGCAAAACAGAAGGACTGCTACACCGCCATTCTGACCAATGTGCGACAATTAGCCATGTCAGAAGTAGGACGGAAAAGCCTATCCAAAAGCAGAAAAATCAGTAAATAGCTACCCGCATTTAAGGAGAAAGATCCGTTGTGTCTAAACGGATCTGTCGACTCAAACTTCAAGATCATAACTATAAAAGGGAAGTCAAAAGAAAATGCAGGAGCTGCTCACTCTTTAACCCGAAACACGATATACGAAAGAATCCAAAAAGCAAAAAGGCAAGAGAGCAGTCCAGTTGAAAGGTACAATCAAGAGATATTCAAAGGCCTTCAACATTCCGAGTGTCTCACTACGTCTGACATTCTTCTGAGTGATTCTTGAACTGGTTCAAGAATCTTCAATCATTGGGATCACTTTCCTTTTAAGGAAAGCATCCAGCAATCAATTTCCTGTGAAAAAAATTGATTAAGGCGGGCATTGAAGCCGAGCACACACGAAGTTCGGAGGGAACTCTAAACTCCTCCAAAGTAAGTGGTGAAAGCGAGTTTTACGAAGGTGCGCCCTTGACTCAGCCGGAGCTACACCAGGAAAGTCCGGGGTATCGGAAGATAGCCGTAAAGCAGACAGACCTTCAGAAGGCTGATTGCTTAACAGGAAAGGCAACTCTTTGTACACCGTATATTTTCTAGTAAAATTCTTAGCGATTCGGCTAAGGAGTGGACGTAGATCATTTGATCGAACCACTATAAATTGTGTGTTGTCTTGTTGTTACTGCTTTTCGAGCTATTATGTTTTAAAACCTAGTAACCACGTTACTAGTGTATAACTGAAAAGGTAACCTAAGAAAACCTTAACCAAAAATAAAGTTGAAAATAATTTAAATACAAGAAAACGTAATCTATTCCGCTGCACTTCGTGTGTGTACTTTACTGTAACCACGACGACTCTGATCATAAGGGACCAACAGTACGTCATTTGCATTTGTAACGGAAACATGTTTAGCATCGGTTTCTACTCATTCGTGGGTAGTGGATACCGGAGCTACTGATCATTTTTGTTACATTTTGCAGGGGTTCACACCGAGGAAGGTGTTGAAGAATGACGAGGTTACCATCTCGATGGGGAATGCAATACAAGTGAGTGCAGCTGCCATTGGAGATTTCACCTTGTACTTTGATGATTCTGTTTTGACTTTGAGAGATGTTTTATATGTGCCGGATTTTTGGCAGAACCTTATTTCATTTTCCAAACTTTATGTTGATGGATATTCAGTTATTTTTGATAGTGGTGTTTCTATCATTGGTAATAACGGTGTTATCTATCGTGGGATGCTGAATAACTCTCTCTATGTTATTAACTGTAATCATAAGTCTTCCGCAAGTATTGCATGTAACTCATCCGAAATTGATAATCCTAGAAAGAGAAAACTTACTTCTTCTGATGAGGATCGTACATATCTCTGGCACTTGAGACTCGGTCACATCAGCTTGAAGCGGATTCAGCGACTTGTAGATGACGGTACATTGGACTTAGTCCGGCCTGTACCTTATCAAGTCTGCAGATCCTGCATCGAGGGCAAGATGTCTTCTAGGCCTTTTAAGGCTAGTCAGTCTCGAGCAGAGGAAGTGTTGGAATTGATCCATTCTGACTTATGTGGGCCCATGTCCACACAGGCTCGTGGAGGTTATGAGTACTTCATCACTTTCATTGACGACTACTCGAGGTACGGATATGTTTACCTGCTTCGCTACAAGTCTGAATGCTTTGAGAAATTCAAAGAATTCAAGGCTGAGGTAGAAAAGAAGGTCAGGAAAACTATCAAGTCACTGTGATCTAACCGCGGTGGCAAATACCTCGGTAACGAGTTCCTGCAATATTTGTTAGATCACGGGATTACATCCCAGTGGACTGCATCGGGTACTCCCCAGCAAAATGGTGTAGCTAAAAGAATAAATAGAACTCTTTTATAGATGGTAAGATCAATGATGAGCTATGTAAACTTACCCATTTCATTTTGGGGATACACATTGGAAACAACGGCTTATGTATTGAATGTGGTGCCTTCTAAATCGGTTCCTAAGACACCTGCTGAGCTCTTCCTTGGTCGCAAACCTAGTTTCTGCAAGTTCAAAATATGGGGTTGTCCGGCACACGTGCTGACAAAGGAACCTGATAAGCTAGAAAGTAGGTCTAAAGTAATGTTGTTTATAGGGTATCCCAGGCAAATGAAAGGTGGTTACTTTTACTGTCCTGAGAGTCAGAGAATCGTTGTTAGCACCAACACTAGATTCTTGGAGGACAAGTATGTGAGAAACCAAAAGTCAAGGAGTGATATCGTTCTTCGAGAAATTGAAAACAAGAATGCAAATCCAAGGGAAGGGGAACATGCGAATGTGGGTGCACCTGTGAGAGGTTCAGCACCACAAGCGCGTTCTTCAGTGCAAGGTGTAGAACTACAAGTTACTGCACCTACTGCTGACACAGCACCGATGCCTCGTCGCAGTGGAAGTGTAATTTTCTAGACGAAAAGGTATATGTTTGTGGTTGATTCTTCGGACTTGAGCCAGGAAGATGGACATGAGGACTCTGACCCACTGACCTACGAAAAGGCAGTGCAGGACAAGGATGTTGAAAAATGGCATATCGCCATGGATTCTGAGATTGAATCCATAACTGCTATGGATGTATACCAGAAAGTTGAGCTGCCGGATGGCTTTAGAGCCATAGGGTGCAAGTGGGTATACAAGAGAAAGAAAGGGGCGGATGGAGAAACTACGGCTTTTAAAGTCAGGCTGGTGGAAAAGGGTTATAGTCAGAAAGAGGGCATAGACTATGATGAAACCTTTTCACCCGTAGCCATGCAAAAATCAATTCGGATACTCCTTGCCATAGCTGCGCATATGGATCTCGAGATTTGGCAGATGGATATCAAAACCGCTTTTCTAAACGGTTACCTTGAAGAAGGTAGGGACATCTATATGCGGCAACCTGATGGTTAAATACGCAAGGGCGAAGAACATCTTGTCTGGAAGCTTAAGAAGTCCGTGTATGGACTTAAGCAAGCTTCGAGGTCATGGAACTTGCGTTTCAAAAATGTGATTAAATCCTATGGATTTTCACATTTTGAGAACGAAATTTGTGTGTACCGACTTTGTGTCAGTGGGAGCATGGTTTTCCTTGCACTATATGTGGATGACATACTCCTATTTGGAAACAACGAGGGAGTGATGTTGGAAATCAAGAGTTGGTTATCCGAACAGTTCCAAATGAAGGATTTTGGAGATGCTGGGTGCATCCTTGGGATTAAAGTCTTACGGGATCGTAAGAGAAGGATGTTAAGCTTATCCCAGGCATCCTATGTGGATACTGTGATAGCCCGGTTCAGCATGCAACTCACCAAGAAAGGCTTGCTACCTTTCTGACATGGCGTTCATCTTTCTAAAGGGCAGTGTCCTGAGACACAGCGGGAGAAAGATGAAATGAGTCTTGTGCCAAACGCATCTACGGTGGGTAGCCTCATGTATGCGATGCTGTGTACCAAGTCTGATATTTGTTATGTCGTTGGCATGGTAGCGAGATATCAGTCTAACCCTGGACAGGCGTATTGGACTGCGGTAAAGCACATCCTTAAGTGCTTGAAGAGAACTAGGAATTACTGTCTGGTTTATCAAGATGAGGATTCGTGCCCTGTAGGTTATACAGATTCGGATTTCCAAGGGGACCAGGATGAAAAGAGATCGACCTCAGGTTATGTGTTTACCTTGGGAGGTGGGGATGTATCTTGGAGGAGCTCAAAGCAGAAATGCATTGCTGACTCCACCATGGAGGCGGAATATGTCGCCACCTCCGAAGCTTCGAAAGAAGGGGTATGGCTCCCGAACTACCTTTTAGAGTTGGATGTGATTTCGAGCTTGCCGAAGAGCATCACAATCTATTGTGATAACTCTGGTGCAGTGGCGAACTCGAAGGAACCACGGACTCACAAGGCAAGCAAACACATAGCGAGGAAGTACCATATCCTACGAGAAATCGTATTAAAGGGCGATGTGCTGATCAAGAAGATTGACACTAGAGACAACCTAGCTGATCCATTTACAAAGAGCTTACCGCATAAAGTTTACGAAAGACATATTCGTGAGCTGGGTCTAAGGTGGATGCCAACCACTGATAGTGGTTAACGTGATAGCTAGGCTAGATAGACGCACTGCATACTCTGTAATAGCTATTATAAGTGAGAGATTGTTGGGTTTTGTATACTGAAAGCATTTATTACAATGAGTATACGATTGATTTTTCTCCTATCTGTTAAACAAACTTACATGCACGTAACAATGGTATCCTCGTGTCTCACCGATAAGGACGATCATACGGCGTATTGTAGATCGCAAAAGACAGTATGATCACTTGACCTAGTGAGACATAAATATTATCACAACCAAGACAGCGTTGAGGATACGTATGTCCAGATGGCTGCGGCATATTTGGAAGAAGTAATTTATCTTGGTTACTTGATATACTGGTACGCAAGGGTGGCGTATTGATTGGACCACATTGAGATGTATTTGTCTGTCAGACATCAGCAAATACAAGATCTCATTCTTGATTGAGTCCAAACCCTAACGAAGGTTCAGGGGTATGCACAGGTTGACTGTTGCTTTGATTTGCCATGGTGGAGAGCCTAAGTAACGTGCTCGTATATCCGTATTTTGGGTAGCAGCAGTTCATGTAGTACAGCCTGAGACTGAACTTAGGTAACCATATCCGAGTAATAGGAAGGGGACATTCCCTGAGGAGCTCAATAACATTCATCGTGCCAAAGTCCAGCAGACTGATTAAATTCAGGCACGAGTGATAAGGTTTGAGTGGTACTGCTCAGGAAAACAAGATATTAATTAATTGTAGATAGAGCTTGTCAGAAGCTCTGATTAATTAATGAATGTCCGGTAACCTTAAATATGGGGATTCTTAGATAAATGCAGCCCGTTGTCACAACGTGGTCATAAAGGGGTAGGTCAGTATTAATTCTGTGGTGAAAAAGAATTGATATTAATTAATTAATTGTGTCCTGGGTTGTGGACATGGGAATTAATTAATTTATAGGCCCACTTTATTATTTGCATTAGGTCCCAAGTCTAGCCCAATTATATATGCTGAAAGGAGCCCAGTAGCCCATTAGGGTTAAAACCCTAGGTCTATAAATAGACATCTCTCTCTCAGAAACCCTTGCCACCTTATCACAATTCAAATCATTTGAAACCCTAGGGCAGAGAGAGAGGGGGCGGCGCCACTGTGTTTGGGAGGAGAAGGAATTCAACTCTGGCCTACACATCACAGGTCTGTGGAATCCTCACCAGTAGCAGATCTGAACAGCATTGGGATACAGATCTGAAGATCAGATCTGGAGAACAGGATTTCTTCCTTTCTATTTCTTCTTTTATTCAATTGAATCTAGAAATTGATTTTGCTAATTTCTGTTTCCGCATATTTAATCGAATCCCGTGGTTGAATTAAAGTGGATATTCAAACGCGAAAGATCAGATCAAACTCTACGAAATAATGGTAATCCTTTTATGCACGAATTAAATTCATAGGAGCATGCTAGGGTTTATGGATTGCCTATCGTATTTCATCATCCATGATTGGTCCAGTTCATATGGATTTGGTGATTCACTTCACGGAAAATCCCTACGCTAGATCCGTTGGTGCGATTGAGAGGGTATATTCAGGAACATAGGAACTCATTTTGTTGACATGCGGCGGTCTGCTGGTTGACGGTTTGTTGTAGGGGTGCGACCTTGGCGGACGTCTGTCACAGGGCTCATGCTGCGCCTCCTCTCTCGTCGTTAATTTTCTCCCACTTCGACATGCCTTCCTGTAGGGTTCATCCTCCTCCCATTTGATCAGTGCCCACGTCTGGTTGAGTGCATCATCCATAGTTTGGCAGGGTAGATGGCTAGTTCACATTAAAGATCAGAATCCACATTCAAACCTTTCGTGAAGGCTCGTACCGCAGTACTGTTCAGACAATTTGGCATGGCCACCGATTCTTTGTTAAATCTAGACAAGTATGCTCTTACGGGGTCGCCTGGCCGTTAAATTACTGCATATAGATCATTGGGATGCTTGTCTAGCCGTTGGCTGCTCGAGTACTGTCGAAGGAATAACTAGTGCAGTTTGGCAAATGTAGATATGGAGCTCCTTGGCAGATTAATGAACCATTGAAGTGCGTGTCCGGTGAGGCTCGAGCCGAAGCTTTTACAAATGCAAGCCTCTTGCTGTGTACTCGGGATCGCTAAAGCGAACATTTTCTGCTTATATACAGCCACATGGTTCTTTGGGTCACTAGTTCCATCGTAGAGTGGAAAACTGGGCGTAGTGAATCGATCTAGCAATTCGGCCTCAACGATTGCCTACATGAAAGGTGATTCCGCATAACTCTCCCTCAGGATCGTCTTCTCCGGTGGTGGGAGACCGGGAACTTTGGTAATGAGGGATTCAAATAGCTTAGTCGTTGCTCAAACCGCCGTTCTATTTGTGACAGAGTGGAGTCATCCGATGGACTGCCCCCTCTCACCTGATCTGTCTGCACCGGCAGGTTCTCCATTGGGGTTCTAGAGGTTGTGCATCCTGATCCGGCTCCTCCTCTCTTGTTTAATTCTACCTGCAAGTCCCTCGCCGTGGTTTGGCGTTCCCTCTCAGCACTCCCTGGCTCTTCGACAATCAGTCGCGTGTTGATTTGTTGTAGCAACTGCCAATTTTCTCTATCCAAGAGCTCGTTCTTCCGCGTCATCTCCTCCATTTGAGCTCCCATTATTTCCATCATATCGTGCGCTATCTGAACCTGAGTAACCAACTGTGCTACGTAGGGTTCTTGCAAAACAGAGGGTGGTGGCAGAGGAAACACCAGCTCAGCGAGTGGCATGATGTTGAAGGTTCGCTGGAGGTTGTCCACGATCTCATGGTAGCTCGGCAACTGGGTCATTCCGTGTCCTACCGTAGGAGGTCGTCCTCGTCCAGCCCCCACGGTAGTTCCCCGTCCTGCACCTGGGTCAGCTCCCCTGCCTGCCCCGGTTGGCTGTGCGGTTCCTTCTGTATCAACCTTAATGATGTTGACATTGTTTTCATCGTCAGCCATCTCCTACAATAGAGGTTAGCACAATTTTTGTTCTCAGGACCCACGGTGGGCGCTAAATTATTTAGGGTGTTTTCATCGGATTGAGGCCCCAAGAACTTTTAGGATAAAAGAATATTGAAGTGCAGAAAGCAGCTGCTAATATCTAGACTATATATAAAATAAAACAAATTTAAACCGTAATATGCGTGACAATCGAATCCTGTCGGAACAACCAGCTCAATGAGCCTACTTTTTCAAGAGAGAATGCGGTGAACTGTATTATACAAACTTAGATTTCCAGTAAATTACATGTCAAAGCTAGGCCCGGAAAAAGGGATTTACAAGTGGTATTTATAAGCTCTATTTGAACTCTAGCGCCTCCTATATTTCTGCCAGGTGATAATGAATGCATCCCTGATCTCCCGCGTGCATTTTTATGCATTTCTCGGAGAGCTCGCTATCATAAATCTATCATTTAATGGCTCTCCCAGACCGTTAGGCTGTTCACCCAATATTCCCGTTGTGTTGACTTCTTTTAATAAATTACCCTTTAATAAAATCGGACTCCTCTTGAGCGAACTGCTTCCTCTTCGAACTACCTTACCAAATCGATTGGTGTTCGAACTGCTCTTCTTGGGTCAATCCACTTCGATTACCTGCAAAACAATATGGGCCTGACTTACGGGCCTCTATTTAGATCAGCCGTTGGGCCGTTTATTATCATCTCCCAACAAAACCCTAAACTGAATTCCAGTCAGTTTAGGAAAATAAGTGAGACTTAGCCTAACTTTCCGCTGCATATTACGTACTCTGATCTCGAGACCAACGTAAATTAATAAGGAAAAATGCCGATTAATTATGTCCATTTGTATATTTTACTTTCTACACCATTATTAAAATAAATAAATTTTATTATTTTATTACAATTTTGTTAATTTTACAAATCAAACCTAGAATCTGGAACTCGCTGATTTTTGGATATGTTATAGATTATCATGTTAGGAGTAGTTTTCAGTAGGTTTGAGTAAAAAATGTTATGCGGTTTGTTAGATATGAATTTTAGAAAGAAAAAAAATATGTGATATTTTTGTGAGCGAGCCTCATACATGATGATTGGAAAAACAATTATACTTGATAAGAATAATTCCTAAATTTATGATAAATACTAGACATTGTGTTGATCCTGTGTACCGAGTTTCATCTCCGTATCAGAAACATGGAGTAAATAAAACATAGGGGAAGACACATCTTGGTTTTTGTAAAAATCCAATATTTGGGAATAAATGGCAGAATTATACCTTTGAATGCATCTGTTGTTAGATCTATAGATGATATTATATTGAGCGGATTTTTAAATATATTATACTTGATTGTGTTTGTGAAATGTTGGCTTTAGTTTCATTGAGAAATAAAATGTGGTTCGTGAGTAATGCGTCGTGAAAAAATCTGTGGTATTCTGCGTTGCATGTTTGAATATAATTTTTAAACTGAGCTTACAAATTTTAGAAAATTCTCAAAATTTGTCCGTAGGTCTTAGACACATTTTAAGAACTTCATGCAAATTTTCAGGTCTTTATCACTTGTATTTTAGCCACTATTAATTTTCAAAACCACACCCCTGTTTGCAAACCCGTAGCAAAACTCTCAGGAAATGCATTCTCCCCCAGCCCATAACTTTTAAATGGAAAATGATTTTAATAAACCATCAATTGGATCGTGTTCGTTTAAAAATTTAATTTCTGCATATTAAATTTAATATTCAACTTATTTGTCAATTTAAATGGTGTCGATTTGAAAATAACATTTTTCCATAAATCATAACTAGAAATTTCTCTAAGTTTAAAGCATGGAGTCTTTCTAATTTTCCCCCTAATATTTTCTAAACATAATAAAAATGTTTCCAAGTGAAAGAATGTTTTGGAAACCACTTTGCCTAATTATTTGATTAAATACTTGCATCTTTAGCATTAAGGTTTAAGCATATTGTAGAGTCTTAATTGTTGATGTCATTTGAATGAAATATTTCAAGCCACGAGGATTAATGTTGGATACATGAGCAAATAAATGGTGATGAGAGGCTTGACTTGTGATAATTTCGGATACATGACTTGATATATTATTGATGAGCATGTCAACTTGTTAAGAATGAGCATGATTGATCACATATGAGCTTAAGCATAGAATAATCACATGAAGCATGCTAACTAAATTAAATAATCTAGTTGTTCATAAAAGGCATGCATGGATTTGAATGAACATACCTAGTAACTAAGTGTTATAAATCTAGGTGTTGACGATTGTGGAAAAAAGGCATCAACTAGTGACACCAAGAGATCAACCATTTCATAACCTATAAGGTAGCCACTACTTTATCCTACAAAATCTTTTGCAAATGTTTTCAAATGAAAATGAAAATGTTTTGGTTTTAAAGTATGGAGCACCATATAAATGTTTTGCCACCTTTGCAATTGTTATTGGTGATATTGATGATGATGAATGATTAATTAAATTTGGATTGAGTTTACTCACCCTTGCTTGATGAATGATATTAGATGTGTTGGATCGGGGAGTTGCTACCCTCGTGGTTTATATGAAAGACTAGTGCATTAGCCCGAAAGTTGTGTGAAAGTCTACCGATCGGGTAAGGACTCGGATCCCTTTACCTCGTGGATGGCAAGTGGCCACTCTCATCTTACCCCATATGTGAATTATGTAAAAGATATTAAATATTTGGCGATGTGATTGTTGGAATTGATGATTTTGTTGGTGACACAAAAGTGAGTGGGCATGTCGTTGTGAGATAAACTGTTTTGTTCATTCACAAGTTTATTTCACTAAAACCCGTGTGCTATGCATGTGTGATACATGCATTTCCATAATACTATGTATGTAATGTTTTTCTTGACACCATGACCACTAGGTATCCTTAGTACTCAGCCCCTGTGCGTGTTTTCCCTACGTGCATGTACAAGGTGATGGCGGTGGCGGTGGCGGTGACATTATGGTGGTGAATAAAAGAAGGTGGTTCACTCGTGAACCATAATGAATTGAATTGTAAAACCCCATTGCATATTGGTTCATTTCTCTATTTTGTGTTACATGGCATGACTATTTAAACTACTTGAATCCTTTTCTTTTGTAATTCCAAATTGCAACTCTCTTTTGATGCATTATTTGAAGTATTTGGACCTTGATGACATGATCTAGCTTTAACTTCTTTTGGCATGTTCTCTTATCATGATTCGTTTGAATAATTATCCGGTATTTGAGCCAAGGGACAATGTCTTCATACATAGCACCCATGTGTTGTTTTTTGTTATATTTATGCATGCAATTTCTTGTTTCAAGTCGTACTGGGTGTGAGACCCGTGTGGAGGTCATTACTTGCATTCGACATTGATTCTTTCTAAGCATGAATTGTTATTCATTATTTTCCATGATCTATTTATAAACACTTCTTTATGCTTCCTCTACACGTGACCATTTGTCCATGACTTGGGATTTAAACTCATTTCTTTCAAAACATGAAACTATGTTGTTTTCATAAACTACATTGGTTCCGCTATTCATTAAATAAATTTAAAAATTGTTGCAAACCACTGAAACCCTTAGTGTGCATTGTTCACACGTGGGTCTGCTGCATAGACCCGATTTGCGGACGCAACAATAATGAATACCGTTTAAGCTAAAATAAATAGATTTTAAGATAAAATGGTGTGATTAAGTAATATTTTGCATAATACAATTCAATGAGATTATAATTATTTCATTATTTATTTTAGTATATTAATGATAAATTGGATTTAGAAACAAAATTCAAGCATTCGGTATTAAAAAGTTTTATTTAAGAAATATTTTGGAATATTTTGATCCATGAATAAGATTATAATTCTTTTAAATAAATATGGTCAAGAAAATATTTAAGTAAATTAAGATGTATTTCTGTTGGTCTTGATATCCGAGTGAATTTGGTGCATAGCGGAAATTTTAATACAAAACTTGCACTCTCAAATTGGTGGTTTTTGACCAATTTGAGTTTCTGAAAAACATTTTTAGCGAGTATGAATATTATGTTCAGTTCAAGTATACTCCAACACAAGAATGTGTTGGGTTTTAAATCCTTGCGAGAAATAAAATAAAGTAATAAAAGACAATAATTTTATAGAGGTTCAGAGCGTAAAGTCCTACGTCCTCTCTTCAGACCAAGGTCTGGAAATCACTAGCTTTAGGATTACAATTTGTCCTCACGATCTATAGCAAGTTGTTGAATGTTAATGTCCACCAGCCCACTTGCTCACTCGCCCAGTGTCTTGTTCTCCTTTAATGCTCAGATATGGAGTATGGGCACACTACGATGCCTAGGTCTCTTGAAGTTGGGAACTTTATAGTTATTCCAAGAACTCTCAAACTTGTGACTTGACGCCCATGATAGTCACAAATTTAAGAGAGCTGCAACTGTTGTGTTGTTTCTAGGTAAGAAAGAACACCAAGAAATAACTATAGTTGCAAAGCTAAGAGTCTCGTGTCTAGAGGATAGGACACAATCATCTAAGATTTAGCCTTGATTATCATAAGTACGTTAAAGATTATTTTTCTGGTAGAACAGTGAATTAGTAAGAATAGATATATGTCATCGAAGAACCAATAATCGTAACCTCTCTTTTGGAAGATCTTCGTCTACTTATAGAATAAGTATGAGAGGTTTTGAAAATGTAGTCATTTAGAGACAATTTGGATTTGAGGAATCCGTTGTATCTCTTTTTCTGAGGGGAGCGGGGTGTTTTTTTCAGAATTCTTGCACCTGCTTCATCCTTTTCTGACATAGGGTGTCAATATTTTACTTTTGTGTTAGAACGACTCTGCCAATCCGAGGAATCTAAACTAGTTGGAGTTGTTTTAGACATTAAGTAGTCTCCACTCTTAGAGACTGATCTTCAAGGATTCATCTAACTCATTTAACTTGTCTCTATGTGTGAATGGAATATGGACTTGTAAACTGGTGAAGATCCATGTTGGGAGTCTTCGATCAGTATCTCTGATTCATCAATTCCAAAGTGGAAGCCAGTTTCTTCTGACTCTTCACATGATACAAACAGATATTATGAATTCCCACCAGTTTATCTCAATGACTCCTCTTTCTTGATGTGCGTGTTGATTAGCGCATTGGGATTCTTGGTCACACGCTTGCAGTTGGAGTATTGCTAGGGGTGAGCATGAGTCAAGCCGGCTCGCAAGCTACTCGGGATCGGCTCGAAAAAAACTCGAAATCGACTCGATAGTAATCGAGCCGAGCTCGAGCTCGAGCTATTCGATTAGCTGTCGAGCTCGAGCTCGAGCTTTGTGATACTCGATTCGACAGGCTCGCGAGCCTTATTGAGCTCGAGCTTAAATCTAGCTTAGGTTCGAGCTAAGCTCACGAGCCTTATCGAGCTTAATATAATTTTAATTTTTATTCCTAAATTTATTATTTAATAAAAAATAATATAATTTTTTAATTAAAAATTAAAATAAATTAAAATAATCGAGCTCAATCCAGCCGAGTCGAGCTTGACTAGTTTGACCTCGAGTCGAGCTTGAGCTTGAAAATTTAAGCTCGGTCGAGCCGAGCTCGAGCTCGAGCTTAAAAATTTTGAGTCGAGCTCGAGCTCGATCCTGGCCATACTCGGCTCGACTCGGCTCGTGATCACCCCTAAGTATTTCTTCCGAAAGGCATAGTGCAGCTCTGAGAAGGTTGAGATGGAATTCTTCGGGAGATTGACAAACCATTAGAGCGCGGGGACAGTAAGGCTGGACACGAAGCTCTTGCACATGCAAGCTTGGCAGAGATTTGTAGGAACTGAACTGGTCAGTATCTTTTTCTTGTAGAGGGCCACGTGATCTTCAAAATCCGTTGTGCTATCATACAGTGAAAATGACGGAGGTGTGAATTTTGCCGGAACGTCCATGTTGGTGATGTTGGGTGTGAATGGTGAATTAGTGTAGCTGTCGCAGGGGATCATTGTGTCCAGGGGTATAGCAATGGGATCCTGGTTAGCACTGTTTCGAACATGGACATACGCGCCTCGAGACGCTTCTTGAACTTGCTCCTCAGGTCGAACGGTCTATCGTGGTTGATAGGGACCCGAGAGGTCGGTTTGAATAGCATCACACCCGAGGCATTCTTTCTGGTGCCTGTCCCCTGGGGAGGGTCGATGTCGATCACATCGTCTAATTCACTCGTGAGATTCCTGCGTGGGTCGGTTCGCTTTTTGATTGTAGAGGGGGTTCCTCGATGATTGGATGGCTTTTGAGGGTATTCACCTCTTGGAGTAGGTTATGATTTTCCTTCCCAATTCATGATTCGTCGCGCGGAGCTCCATGACTCGGGTGACCATTTCCTTCATTAGTCGCCGACAGACTCTTTGGCAAGGCGAGCTAGCATTGCGTTCAACACCTCCGGCAGCACGGCTTGTAAACCGGTGGCCTGTTAGGTTCGCTGGATCAGTTCCTCCGTGGGAATGAGCTCAATTTCTCCCTCAGGTCCGGTGGGTGGGTTGCCGGTTCTCTCGTTGTTACCTGCCATCAATTCAGAAAAAGTAATTCCAAGGGCCCCACAGAGAGCGCCAAATTTTAAGGTTTGAATTATTGGAATAACAGAGCCCTTTAAATTTATTAAACGATAACAAGCTACAACAAAGAGGGTAATCGATAAAACGTGCAAATAACGAAAAATGAAGAAAAAATGTATTCGATTCAGTATTTTTGCAGATATTCCGACAGCGTTATAACGTAAATTTCTAAGGCGCAAAAAAAGATACAAAATTCGAGTTCTCCACTTCTATTTATAGACAGGATAAAGGGGAGGACGTTTGACCTAACCCTAGCTAAGGGCAATCTCGTGCTCGCCGCGATTTTCAGAGCAGATCCGGGTTTCTCGGGATCAATTAGGGTTTCCAATGGTCGTGCGTCACCAAGCTCTCCACGGTCTTGTGTCCTCCTCGCCACCGACCCCTTAAGGTGGTCGGTACCGATGAGTTCAGAGGGTCGTTCTGATCTTTAGACTTAGGCGATTCTGGACTTTTCGCTATTCTAGGTGGGCCTGCGATTCTGGGCTGGTGGTTACTTGGTCGATGAGCTTAGTGGGCCTGGGCCTCGAGGGCCTGGCCCCAACAATGCTAAAAAACATAATGCAATTATAATTTTTTGAAATGTTGATTTTATTAAACAAACTCATATCTCTATAAATTTTGTGTTTAATCTACTTTATTTGGTTTTATCAAATTTATATTAATAGTAAATATAATAAATTAATTTTGCGGGTTATTCAGGTTACGCGAGTCAATCCAAAACTGACCCGAACTCGACCCAAAATTTAATTGAATTTGAAGTTTCAACCTAAAATTGACCTAACATTTAAATGGGTTGATCCAACCCATTAATTTTGAAGTAAAATAATCTAACCCATTAATTTCGTATTAACTTCACATATTGCGGCCTCAAAATCTGGTCAATGAAAGTACGTTTATTATATTGGATCCGAAATTAGCACTCCGTGCAAAATATACATGTTTTCAATCATATTTTCAACTTTTTCAGTCAATAATTCTAATTTGATTTTCTAAGTCTATTGACGCCATTATTGACTATTAGCTTTTATATTATTAAAACCTCGACAACTAAATAAAAAAGGAAAAATGGTTATTAATTATATTGGTACAAAATCACATAATGTTTTCTACTTCTATTTCGTATACTATTTTCTATTTTATTATTAAAATTATTAATTAGTTTTTACTTAGTATTTTTTAATAATTTTAAATTATTCAATTTAAGTTAATTTTATAAATTTAATTGTGGGTTAATTCTCACCCAATTGAAGGTAATAATTTTACTGTATTTTTTTTAGATTAATTTTTAATTTTTAACTAAATCTAATTATTAAATTTGATTAATTCCTATAATTTTGGTTCTAATATACTTTTTATTTTTGTCCATAAAAATCAATTAAAGTATAAAGTATTATATTTGATTTTTATTTCCATAATAATAATTATTAAAATTAGTGATCACGATTGTGGAATGACAAATACAGAACTATTTATGAAATAAAGGATTTAATCGGTATAAAATTATACTAAATCCATCGTTCAATCTTTATTTATTTAAGATATATATTATTAAATAATAATTTTTTTATTATTTTTAAAATTAGATTAGTTCGACAAGGCCGATCATTAATTGAGGCAATAACAAAGCTGTAACACAAAGTACCTGAATTTAGAATCAATTTCAATTTGTCAAATACGTCTGTCAGTTCATGTGTTCCTTGCCAAGAATCTTGTTATCGAAAAACTAATTAGCAGTCAATATTCCAGTCAAATAAGACAGATTGAATATATTTATAAAATATTAAGATTATTTTTTGGAAGCTATTATAAAAGAAGAGTAAACATGCATCCATAAATGGGAGAGTGCAGTAGCAGGCATCAAATCAAATTAATTAAGCAGCAAAATGGAAAGCATGAATGCTCTTGTCGTCGGTCTCTTCTTGATCGCTTTGACAATTTTGTTTTCGTTGAGGCGGCGGAGAAACCTTGCTCCGGGGCCTTATCCTTTTCCGATCATCGGAAACATGCTGCAACTAGGCACGAAACCACACCAATCATTCGCCCAGCTGTCGAAGAAATATGGGCCGCTCATGTCCATCCACCTGGGAAGTTTATACACAGTGATCGTTTCGTCGCCGGAAATGGCGAAAGAGATCCTGCAAAAGCACGGCCAAGTGTTTTCAGGGAGAACCATCGCTCAGGCGGTGCATGCATGCGACCACGACAAGATCTCCATGGGGTTTCTGCCGGTGTCGAACACGTGGCGCGATATGCGTAAAATATGCAAAGAGCAGATGTTCTCGCATCACAGCTTGGAAGGCAGCCAGGGTCTCCGCCAGCAGAAGCTGCTGCAGCTGCTCGACTACGCCCAGAAGTGCTGCGAAACCGGCCGCGCCGTCGACATTCGTGAGGCTTCCTTCATCACAACTCTCAACCTCATGTCGGCCACCATGTTTTCGACTCAAGCTACCGAGTTTGAATCGAAATCTACTCAGGAGTTCAAGGAGATCATTGAAGGCGTGGCGACGATTGTGGGCGTGGCTAATTTCGGAGACTACTTCCCAATCTTGAAGCCTTTCGATCTGCAGGGGATCAAGAGAAAAGCTGATGGCTACTTCGGCAGATTGCTGAAATTAATCGAGGGCTATCTCAATGAAAGATTGGAATCCAGAAAATCGAACCCAAATGCCCCCAGAAAGAATGACTTTTTGGAAACAGTGGTCGATATCCTCGAGGCAAATGAGTACAAGTTGTCAGTCGACCACCTCACGCATCTCATGCTGGTAATGAATTCATACATACATGCACATTAATTTGTATCAAGTATTAATCTGATGAACTATTATTTATGATCAGGATTTGTTTGTTGGAGGATCGGAAACAAACACGACCTCACTGGAGTGGACAATGTCGGAGTTAGTGAACAACCCCGACAAAATGGCCAAGCTGAAACAGGAGCTGAAGAGCGTTGTAGGAGAGAGGAAACTGGTGGATGAGTCGGAGATGCCGAGGCTGCCATATCTGCAAGCTGTCATCAAAGAATCGCTCCGAATTCACCCACCGGGCCCTCTTCTTCTCCCTCGCAAAGCAGAGACCGATCAAGAGGTGAACGGATATCTCATCCCAAAAGGGACTCAGATTCTCTTCAATGTGTGGGCAATGGGCAGGGATCCTAGCATCTGGAAGGATCCAGAATCTTTTGAGCCCGAGCGCTTCCTCAATCAAAACATAGACTTCAAAGGCCAAGATTTCGAGCTCATTCCATTCGGGTCGGGCCGAAGAATCTGCCCCGGCATGCCGCTGGCCAATCGGATTCTCCACATGGCCACCGCGACTATGGTTCATAACTTCGATTGGAAACTGGAACAAGGAACAGATGAAGCTGATGCCAAAGGAGAGTTGTTTGGATTGGCCGTGCGCAGGGCAGTTCCCCTCAGGATCATTCCACTTCAGCCTTAATTTTTTTTTTCCCCATCAAAATCTCATTCATATATGTCAAATAATTCCAATATGGCCCCCACCATATATGTGGTTTATCTATAACATATTTTTGTATTTTTTTTCTTAGTTATCATTGATTGAATCTATCTATATATATATATATATATAGAATCTGATAAAGCTGCTCAATGTACATCTTTTTTGCTGGTTGTGATTTTTTTTAAAAAAATAAAATAAAATGCGTATTCCCAAATTAACATATCCATTATATCTTGAACCAATTATTTATTGAACATATAAAAAATTATTTAACCACTTGAAAAATGCGCAGTCCAGGAGATTCCAGCTTGCATGTTGAGAATTTTTAAAGTTTGGGATGTTTTAAAAAAATGTGAATCATTAAATTGTCAATTAATGTTTCTTGGAAGACAATATTTAAGCATTGATATATAAAATTTTTGAATGAGAGATTCTAGGATCCCTTTCCCTTTCTCCAATTAAAATAAAAATTATAGGCAAAGTTTTGGATGAGACGGTCTCATCATTTTTTTTTGTGAGAAATGAATCTAAATCTTACCCATATTTTTTGAAAGAATCTAGTGCCCGAGTGTACTATTAACATCGAGGTGTTGAAGTGTTCAACACTGCATAATTCAATATGCCTGACTAACAGAGTAATGTTAAACAGAATGTTAGATAAAGTTTAACACGAAGTTTAACATGCAGCGAAAATAAATGCAAACACAAAGAATTATTTTTCACAAGTCTAGAGTTTCTAAACTCGCGAGAGCCTCACGGCCAAAAACAGATTTCACTATGATAAAGAAGTTTACACAGCAAAATCAAAATAATAAATATCCAAAAAACCTTTCTCGGTTCACTCCCTTGAAGAACTTTGAATTTACATAGAAGTAGAGACTACAACTATGAAAAGCGTACTTACGAACACACGATTCAACCCTAAAAACTCCTCTACCGTTGGATTCACTCTCCGGAGGTAGGATCCTTCTTCGGCTTGAATATCTTCGTGAGTTGAAAGCACAAGAACAAAGATCAAAAGCTGGAACGCCTTGCTTGAATAATATCTTGATGAATACTCTAAGTCCTCTAATCTTCCTTCGCACCCCAACACCCTTTATATGTATGTAGATGTGTGTAGTCTCGTGCTAGATATGTATCTTTGCATATATATCTCAACTGCACACACTAGAGAAAGATCGGTGAAGATATGTGAAAGATTTGTGAAAGATATGGATCTATCTCTAAAGATTAGGAAATAGATCTATTCAAATATATCTAAAAATCAAATCCTATTCGTTCCCAAATCTCCAAAATCATTATAAAATACATATCTATCCTAGAATAAACTGAATTCACAAAAATAAATAAATACGAAGAAATAAGGAATGATAAGATTAAATCAGCAGTATAGTCTAACACTACGGTGTTAAACATAGCTTCGACTCTAACACCAACGAAGGTTAAACATTGCATCTTCAATCTCCCCCTTAAGCTTATCATTCCTGTAAGAATTCCAACAGAACACTTGCAATTCAGTTCTATTCGACCTGCACAGCGAGATATTAAACTGCACCACACAAAAGATATTAGACTTTTCACATAAACATAAAAACTGAAACTAAATCCTTCTCCCCCTGAATGATTGCAGGAAAGAAAAGCTTAAGATTTCATGAAAAGTCCTTATCCAACACCTTCGAAATTCAGCCCACACAACATCCAAGTTCACTTGATCAAGAAAAGGGAAACTGAGTTTAACACCAACTTTAACACCCCTATACTTCTGAACAAACTGTGACACCAAAGTACTCAACAATGATTAAAGATCCCTTTCTTTTTCTTTCTCCCTTTTTTTTAAACATAAGAAAACGAACAGAAACTGCAAGCCTTCAAACTTTAACATCAGAGTGTTATACCTGCATAAAATAAACGATCTTCGACCGACACAGACCCGCGTCGATCAAAGTCGACAGCTCAAGAGCGGGTGCAATTTTGGCTCGACTTTGGTCAACATAGACCCACGTCGATCAAAGTCGAGGCTGCACGGGCGCGTCGGGAAGGTAAGTTTTAAATTTTAAAACTGTCCCCCTCCCTCACTTCACACACGACACAAAAAACTCCCAAACTAAAAAACCCTCCAGCCCTTCACTTGCAAACGTCGATTCAACACAAGGTATGACTACTAAACACTTCCTCTTTGGAATTTAACATGGTTTTTAGCTTTTATTCTTGATTTGGAGTATTTTGAACCATTGAAATCGTAAGTTTTAGCTTGGTTGCTCCTAGGTTCTAAATTCGATTTCCATGCTTCAATTCGATATGGGTTAGATGTTTAGTTGATATATATGCTTGCTATGTCTCAATTTCAAACTTAATTGAGTAGGATTTTGGAATTTGGCGATGTTCCTCTTTTCTTTGTGGTTTTGATTTTTGGCCAAATTGTTAGACCTTTGAATTGGGCGAAGTCATGATTGATTCTTGCTCATATTAGGTATGAATTACTCGTTTGTTTGATAAATTTCGAATGATATGTTTTTAGTGTGAGGAATTTTGAATTTTTGTTGGGATTTTGTGTTGTTTTGACTGGTGAATTTGAGGGATGGTGTTGATTACTTTGCCCTGATTTTTGCATCGTTTTTGCAGCACTACATTCCGCTCAAATGCCGAAGTGACGGCCAACTACCGATTCCTTCAGGCCGACATTCACAAATCTCGTTACACATGCCCTGACACAATGGCAGCGCTTGGCATTGGTGCCGATGTGGAGGCTCTCCTCCGATGGATCCGGTGGAGGAAGTGGATGACGGGTCAGTAGGCCACATACCCCGTCCTTGTTCGAGAATTCTTCGCCACACTAAAAGTGGCGAAGACGTCCCAGGACATGGAGCCACTCTCCATTGCATTTCAGTTGGGCGGTCAGCGGCACACTTTGCCTTCTCAGTCGATTACCCGGTCTTCCGCTATATTCTGTGGTGTCTCGGAGTTTCCCTTGCCGGCAGAAATGAGAGTGGCAAGGTGCCCTTCCAAGAGTTCCTAATGCTTTGGGGGATTGTTGGGAAATTTGGCTAAGTTTCCTTTCCCCAGTAGCTACTTGTTTAGATTCTAGTTTTGGTGTTTTGGTGGATCAAATCCCAAGTCCTACCAGCGTCAGTTTGTCTCTAGAATAGCTCTAGTCTCAAATGTAAAGTCCTGTTTAGGTCTTTTGAGTTGTAAGTCGTAGCTGATCAAGACTCATGCTGGCACTGTTCACCAGCATGAGATGTGCTTACCAGTTGAGAGAAGTCTCACCAGCAAAAGCGACTGACAAAGACTCATGCTGACACTGTTCATCAGCATGGAGTAGAGCTATTGACTGGTTACTGTTCACCAGTTGGGAAGATTTCACCAGCAGGAGGCTGAGAAATCTTACCAGCAGAATATGTGTTCTGGCTGACACTATTCACCAGCGGTGAAGCCACCAGTCATGGGAGATTCCAAGAAAGAGATAACATCAGACGAATTGGTAGACCTTGATTGTGCTAAGGAAAGTCACCAGCAGAGACTGCCAGCACTAGATCACCAGTATGATCTACCAGTCGGATGTTACCAGCAGAATTCAAGATTCACTCTCCCAGTATCTTAGAGACAAAAAGAAGATTCGTCGAGGAATAAACTGACAAGAGGACTTCCTTAAAGTCTATCAGTTCAAGACACCAGTTCCGATTCCTCGTACTGACTTAAAGAGCCGTTCTGACACAAAGAGATCTGTGTCAGATAAAGTGGACAAAAGCATGGCGCTTTCCGGAAATTCCTACCTGCCGCCGTCAGAAGGACATGCGAGGACAGAGACCTTTTCCGGATGAGTCCAAACGGCTAGAAATTTGAATGGGATCCTGCGTCTATAAATAGGTCGGAGCTACCAACATTTAAGACGCTTGCACGCTTGATCCATCAACATTCAATACTCTTCACCTACCGAAAGACTGAAATTTATTACGCTCAAGCAAATAAAAGCATACAACTTTCGAGGCCTTTCTAAAGGCTATCCGTGTGTTGATTTATTCAAACACGAGACTTCAAGCTTCCAGCTTGTGAGTTATTGATCTCTTTGGTGCTCTTTCTCTCTCTGAGGAAGTTCACAGCAGTTCTAGAGCCAGCCAGCTCTTGAGCTATTACGGGCAGTTTGCCGTAAAGGAGTCACGTTCTTGGGAGAACTCAACACCCAACCAGTCAGAGGAGGAGGTTGAAGTGACGTGCTCGCACTCCATCCATCTGACGAGAGCTGAAGAAGGACAAGGACCGGGAGCGGTTGATCCAGTGGACTGGTAGACGGGGCATCTACCAGCTGGAGATAGATCGTAGGAACTTTGCACCTGATTGCTCTTATAGTGAATTTCCAGTGAGTCGACTGGAGAGTGGACGAAGATCAGTTGATCGAACCACTATAAAAATCCTTTTGTCTTTATCAGCTTTCTGCATTTTCATACTGATTTGAAACCCAGCACTCAAGTGCTGGTGTATATCTGAAAACTGATATAACTGTGCAAACAAGGCTAAGATATTCTAAGTCTTGAGCTACCAGCTGACCAGCCAGTCGTCAGTCAGCTGAGTACTCATAGTGCCAGTTGACTTACCAGCTGACAAGGTCCCAGTCAGCTGAGTAACCAGCAGAGTGTAAGAAACGAACTAACACATTTTCCGCTGCCAAGTTATACCCTGATAAACCGGGACCAACAGGGATGCTCACTCGGACAAAGGTGAGCATGGCCGGACTCGTGATGGACAACTGGGAGAGGCAGACAAAGGCCACAACCAGCACCGTGTGTTGTGGGGTAATGATCACCCCTATTGCCGATGCTCTTGGGATCCCGACGGTGGACTTGGAGGCTTGTCCACCACCCATGGGCTTGGATATTCCCCAGCTCCTCCAGATGAAGTCTATCGCTCGCAGCCCACTTGGGGGATGGTTTTAGAAGCTGTGGAATGGGGACTTCTTCCACCTGCCGCAGCCAGCGCTGACACATGTCACGGACTATGAGTCCCGTAAAAATTAGTTCATGTCGACCGATGCCCACATGGAGGACATGAGTGGTCCGAGAGGGCAAAATGAGCCTACTTACCGCCTCAGGCATTGACATTGCCGATTGAGGGCCGATCAGCGCATCTTGACTCCTGAGCAAGAGCGCGAGGAAGAGGAGCAGCGACTGCTCCATCGCCTGATCGTGCATGCCGCGGAGGACATGCCCGCAGATCAGGGACCGGGGCATTTTTCTGGAGAAGGATCGAGTTCATCGTAGCCCGATTGGACTCAGTTCACGACACTCATGCAGCAGCAGCAGTTGGCCACGTAGCAGCGGGCTTTCCAGGAGTAGCAACAGCTATTCATGGATCAGCAGTGCTCATCCTTCGAGGAGATCCGCACGTCCTTTGAGGAGGAGCGGGAAGTCAGTGCTGCTCATCGTGTGTATGTGAATGCCCAGCTGCAGCATTTGATCGAGCGGATGGACGATATCCAGCTATACATCGAGTCGGTGATTGCCTACCGTCGGCAGAGGAGTTGGAGAGACGAGGATAACACTGGTCCGTCCAACCAGTCCTGAGGTACCGTTTTTCTTTTTCTTTGAGTGAGATAAGTTTGGGGGGATGAGGACTCAAAAAGGAAAACGTTTTATTCGCTTCAATTTTTATTTTTATTATTTTTGCATATTTGGTTTTAATAATTGCAGCATATAGGATTTAGGACCATCGTTGTTCTTTCGCTTCAATGTGAACAATTGCTCTTTGCAAGGCTTTTCACTCAAACCAGTATTTTGAATTCTTTATTTGGGGTACTAGTTCTGTTCTGTGGAGTCTAGAAAATTGTTTTAGGGGAGCGTTGAACATAAGACAGTCGGAACGAATTGATTATGTTGTTTTGAAAGTTAACTTGTCTATCCCTTGAATGAGTATGGTTGATTCATAATTGATCTTTTCGTGGATTTTGATTGATTATCTGTGTGATAGAGCAGCCTATGATAGGAGTCAATTACTTGAGAGATTGATCTTTGAAGCATAATTGTGCATGATACACTAAGTTTGAATTGGATGATTGTGAAGAGAAGCTAATTTGAACCTTGTTTGAGAGTTTTTTAGCCTAATTTTTTCGTTTGATGTGGTACAAAGTTTTTAGCAATAAGCTTCTAGAATTTGACAATTTTTTCTCTCAAGATTGCATTAAGCGTAGTAATAGGGGAAAATGATCATAGGCATGTTCTTTCATAGCCTATTATCCATACACTAACCCTTAATATCCACTTGTAGCCTATTTTGAGCCTTGAAGTTTGTTTATCTTGTTTAGAATGGGTAATAAATCGAAGGAGTTGTGGGTGGAATTAGGAAGTGTGGCAAGAATGTAATGATAAAATGTGTTGGTGGGAACTTAAAATTGGAGTTTCATGTGCTAGAATGATTAAGGGTCCCATGAGTAGACAAAAAAAAGTCTACATGAACAAGGAGACAAACAAAGAAAAGATGCTATGAGTTCATTAGAAATCTGAAAAAAAAAAAAAAGAGAAAAAGGGGACCCTAGAAATTTTATTTTTGATGAAGGAATGAAAGAAGTTGAATGTGCAAGGAATATGGTTGGTTGAGTAGAGGATAGTTGAAGAAATTAAGTCACCTAGCCAAATATATCCTACCTTTACGATAAGCCACATTATAACCAAACAAAGACGTATTTGATTCCTTGAAAAACTATGCTATACAACGGTGGAGAGAGGAGAAAATTGTCAAACCTATGGTAAGTTGAGCTATAACTTTGAGGTGAGAAAAAGAATGAAATTAAAACTTGTTAAACAATGGAGTGAGGAGTGCAAACACTTTCCGGTGAGGTTTCTCTTCAAACAATCTGATAATTTGAATGATGTCTTGACTGTGTAATTTATTTGAACGAGTGAAATTTGGAGAGTAGGAGACTTGTGAGGCAATGCATGCTTATATCTGCATTTGATTTGAATTCATATCCATGGATTGATCGAGGAAGATCAATAGTTCAAGTTTGGGGGAGTTGATAAGTCCGTATTTTCACTAACTTATCAATGAGTTTCTTTGGTGTTTTTAGTATTTTTAGAGTAGTTTATTCACTTTTGCATGCATAATAGGGTTATTGCATATTTGATGCTTGTGATGGTTTGTTTTGCAGGTTTTTGGGACGAAAAATGACTACGGAAAAAATGAAGCCCGTAGGAAGGAATCTCGGCTTCAATCAACGCAGACTTGCGTTGATCGAAGTTGACAGGAGAAGGTAATCGGCGCAAGGTGTTCCACCTCGATTGATGTCGTCGTGCGTCGATCGAAGTAGATAAGAAATTCAAGATCGATGCAAGGGTCAATCCGACCTTCCACGTCGACCGACGGGAGGCCACATCAGTCGACGACAACTTCTTTTGGCGGATTTTTCTTGGTTTTTGAGATAGATTTGTATCTTAATCCTAAACCTAAAAAGATACATCCAAGATATCTATATAAAGCCCTCTCTAGGTTGAAAATTAGTGTGTTAGATTTGGGATTGCATTAGAAAAGAAGACAATAGCAGCAATTGAGAGTTTTGAGTTTAATTTCACATTGGGATTACATTGTGGCAACAACTCAAGATTATTTCGGATTCGAGTTTTTATTTATGCAACACTATTTCAGGTTTTATCTTTTTATGTTAATTATGATTATGTCTTTGCATAGCTAAATTCTCTGTAGATTCTAGGGTTTCGAATATTATGCCTTGTGTATGATTGAATTGAATTAATTGCCTTTCTGATGCGTGGTTTATGAAAACTAGGACCTGTTATGATCTTGATTTATTGGCATAGATTAGGATTAATCTAGTTGAAATTTAGAGACTCAAAAGGTGATAAATTTCAATGGATCATAGTTTTCATAATATAAACTGATTTTCTTATCTGAGAAGAGAGACGCAATTATAGGAATAAATCTGTAGATCTGATCGAGTTAATTATATTTTCTTGAGACTGAAAAGGTAGAGTAAATTAATTAATCAACTTTGTGAATTGTCCTCACCAGAAATTCGTAATATCTTTCTGATGTTCCACCACAAAGAATAATTGGATTTGGCAATCGATTGATTCATGATTACATGTGTGGCATGATAGGTAGAAAACCCTAGGATCTATGTTTATGAAATTTGATTTTCAACAATCTTTCACAATTTACTATTTTATTCAGTATTATTGCAGTTTCAGAATTCATAACCAAAAATCTAGTTTTCGATTTTCCTAACCAATTTTCCAAAAACGATCGAATTCGTGTTTAGGGTTTATTTGTTACTTTACTCCTCTGGGTTCGATAATTTTATTTGCCGCTATATTATTAGCTTTGCTAAGTCGCCAGTGAAATAATTTTAGCGATCAAATTTTGGGACCATTGCCGGGGAGTCAATAGAATTAAACTTATTATTATTTATGTGCTTGTAATTTTGATTTAGGCTGTAAATTTTGCAAGTTTTTATTTTCGTATTTTTTGGCAACTGAGGTGAAGAAACTGCGGGAAGAATTTGCTACACTAAAACTAGAGCAGACAGCTACTGTAGTAGAGCCAATACAAGCTCCACCTGAAGGGGACTGTGCCGAGGTAAATTTCATCCAAAGGGGTGGTTACCAAAATAACTACCGCGGAGGATATCAGCAGCACAATCAATAGCTAAACCAACAGCACAATCAGTCCTACAACTACAATCACGCTAGGAACCATCCTGGGTTTTCCTATGCGAACCCTCAAGCTGCGGAGCAACCACCACCTGGATTTGCAGTGCAAGATGGAGCAGTGGTGGAGAAGAAGAAGCAAAATCTCGAGGAGATTTTGGCTAAATTCGTGCAGGGATCCACTGATAGAGTGACCAAACTGGAACAAAACATCTCAGGCATGAATACTAAAGTAGATCAAGTGCAGAAGCATATGCAGATTATAGAGACACAGGTCAGTCAGATTGCCGACGCCCTTGGAGCTCAGCACAAGCCCAGACATCTTCCAAGCAACACACAAGTCAACCCCAAGAACCAAAATCAAAGGTATTAGGTGAATGCCATCACATTGAGAGGGGGAAAAACTTATGACGGGCCGAAACATCAAAACACAGACCCTCAGGTGACCGGCAAAGGTGAAAAGGAAGGAGAGGATGCCGAAGTGCCGTCGACTTCGATCGACGCCGAGCACGTCGATCAAAGTCGAGGCTCGGCCACAACAAACAACCAAGGCCTCATGTCGACCGATGCAGGGCCGCCTCGATGAAGTCGATGCCTCCACCACCTCCGAAGAAACTGCCGATGCCCTACCCTCAACAGTTCGCGAAGATCAAAATGCAAGAACGATATGCACGCTTCCTTGAGAACATGAAGAAGGTGCACATCAACATCCCATTGGTCGAAGCACCGCAGGAGATGCTGGGATATATCAAATTTCTGAAAGACATGGTCTCTTAGAAACGACCATTCTTAGAGCACGAAACGGTAAACCCTTTTTAGGAATGCAGCTTGGTACTTCAAAAGAAAGATGTCACTGAAGAGAGAAGACCCAGGTTCCTTCACCATCTCCTACGTCATCAGAGGAGAGACTTTCGGAAAAGTTCTATGCGACTCGGGAGCATCCATTAACTTGATGCCGCTGTCAATCTTCAAAAGGCTAGCCATCGAAAGTATTAAGCCAACCACCATATCACTGCAGATGGCGGATTATTCTGTTTCCTATCCAAAGGGAATTGTGGAGGATGTGTTTGTCAAAGTCAAAGACTTCATCATACCGGCCGACTTTGTGTTCGCAGACATGGAAGAGGACCACAACATCCCTCTAATCTTAGGGAGACCCTTTCTGAAGATTGGGGGAGCTCTGATAGATATCCGAGACGGGAAACTGACATTTTGCGTCATTGACAAATCTGTCACATTCTCTATCTACAAGTCAATGCAAAAACACAATGATGGGAGCTACGAGGAAGAATGCCACATGATCAACTACTTTGATCCGATGATCTCTTCTCCCTTCACTTCTCTTAAATTCAATCACAATTATTCAGAGAACTATTTACGGCATTTATTGTTTTCCTTTTCAAATTTGGATGCAGCCAAGGATGAGCTAGTTGATGTCGTCATGGAGTTTGATGTACGAGAAGAAGTTCCGAAGGCATTGGAGGAGAAAAGGGAGAAGTTATGTTAGGTATTGATGTAGAAATCCTACCTTAATCTGATATTTTGATGTGTCAAACTGCATATAAAAGTCTAAGACTTAGAGTTATTACCTCATGTAATTCTTGTATAGGATATTCGAGTTGTAATAGTCTAGGAAGAAGGAAGTCAACAAAACTGTGGAACAGTTTTGGAGAAGAGACCATCCAGGCAAAAACTATCTTGACTAAGAAGATGATGACGAGCAGAGCAAGGTCGCGAAAACTGTGGACACAGTTGTCACACAGAATCTGCTAAGATGTACCATCAGTTTCACGAACAAGATAGTTTCGCATACTGGAATGCGTACAAGAAAAGATGTCGAACAAAGTCGCAAGGGATGACCAAGAAGTCAATGATAAAGGATCAGACTTATACTGAGCTGCGACTGGCATACAACTTTCGATGTCTGACACACAAGTACAACTACTCTGAAAAGCAGTACGATTGTAGTAGAAAAAGCAGAAAGACGAGCGACTTTTCAGAAGAGCATGAATTATGATGGGACATCATCTCCAATGTCTCTATCGGCTAGTTTCTAGTGTTTCACCTATAAATAGCGGGAACCACAAAGACTTGAGAACCTTTGCCACTCTGCTCATCTGATTATACACGCTAATTTGAATCTCCAAATCATTCATTGTCTCTCACAGTAGAAAAGTATTCAAGTGCCTTCAAGAGAGAAGACAAAGCTCCCGTAGTTCATTAATTGAGCTCATTGCATTCACTGCTACGGAGGCTAAGGAGATTCTCTGCGAGACATTGCAATACTAGGATTAAGTCAGCACACTTAATCTAGTATCTTGGTGCTCTTACTGTCTACGTAAGAACACAACATCCTGATCTTTGCAAAGGAAGAACAGGTTATTACGGGCTACCGCCAACCAGTCGACGTTCTGGGAAGAACAGAATCATCCAACCTACCGAAGAAGGAACAGGAGGTTTGTCCTCAGTCCAACTTCGAGCCGGTCCACAGAGAAGATGCAGAGCCTTCGACGGACTGAAGAAGGAGTGAAGTGCAACTGCATGGGCGAGTGATCCACCTTGCTGTGGACAGAGGTTTCTGCAGCAGCTAGCTATAGATCATGAGGAGTGTAACTTCATAAATTAGTGAATTACCGGATCTGATATCCGAAGAGTGGACGTAGGACTTAAGGCTCCGAACAACTATAATATCCTGTGTCGTTTATAGTTTTCTTTTACTTCTAGCCTCACACAGTTTTTCATAGATACTTTGAAACCTCCAATACTTACTGTATAAGTATTGAAGTGTATAAACTGTCTAATTGTTTGAACTGTAAAACTGATAACTAATCTGCTGACCTAACTAAACCTGAGTTTTAGACTTAAAACTGTTAGTTATAAGCTGCCACTGAAACATGATTTACTTATAATAAGAGTGTAATTATTTCCACTGCACATTATTCACACTCTGATCTGGGACCAACAAGTGGTATCAGCGCAGGTCGGTCTTTCTAGACTGTCCTGTTTTGAGTCACTTAAGACCGGATCCATACTTCCTTACACTCTAACTGCGTTTATCTAGTGTGTCTTTAGCGAACAGATTAATCTTAGAAGATGATGAATCATCCTACTCTTCCCATATACAACCCAGAGAGGTTTGAAGTATGGAAGAAGAAGTGTCTTCTTCAACTACGAGCTCAAAATCCAGAGATGGATAAAGTCCATGAAAACGGACCTCTGAAGATTCAAATATCCAAAGTTATCCTTGCGACAGCAGACCAACAAGGCGGTGTTGAATACATAGACAAGCCAAAGGAGGATTGGACATTTGAGGACAAAAAACGTCACCAAGTCGATTTCATCGCATAGGAGATGCTAATAGGAAGCCTTCCAGAAGCCTTTCAAGATGCAACGGTGGAGAACAACTCTGCCAAGGATCTATGGAACTAGATTAACAACCTCACGAAAGAAACAGAAACGATGAAGCGCAACAAGAAGCACATAGCCGTAGAGAAATATGATTCATTTCAGATGCTACCCGGTGAATCAATCAAATTGATGGCGGCAAGATTTAACACCATCCTCAGTGAGATGAAGAATCTCAGAAGAGAAGAAAAAGTTGCAGACTTGAATGCTAAAATTCTATCAAAACTACCAAAGGAAGACTGGTTTGTTAAAACCACCAGTCTAAAGGCCATGGATCTCTAAAAAATGTCCACCAAAGAACTGTTCGATGAAGTTCAAGCCCATGAATGGGACATCCAAATAGTGAACATAAATGAAGCTGCTCGAACTTCAAACTCAACAACCGATGTCGATGCAGCATTTTTCGTTAAAAGAGACTTCCAAAGGTGCTAAAAAAGGCCAGTTTACCTCGAGAAAACTGCCTATCAATCCTCACCAGCTACCTCCAACACAGTTCAGAAAACAGAAATTGAACTGTAAGTTGCCAAACTGGAAGTGCAGTTAAAGAACTTGACTACAATTCTTGAGAAAGGTAAAGGCAAGGAAAATGAAGGACAATCGAGCAAGCAGAGGTTCATCAAGAGAGAACCACGCACATGCTACTAGTGCAATTCCCCTGACCACCTGAAGTATGAATGCCCTCAAGTCTCTCAGGATGAGAGAGACAGATTAAAGAAACTGTTCGAGAAGAGAGCATCCAGAGCTGTTGGCCAAGCGATGCTCACCAAAACAGAAGTGCTAGATGTACCAAACCATGATGATGGATATTGCACGTCTGAAGATGAGAAAGATGAGAAAGCACTGCTTGCCTTCATGGCAGCCATAGACAGAGATGTTACCAGCGACGAAGATAGCACCTCAAATCGCAAAATCCTGGTAACAACTAATCTACCCACACCTAGTGTTTCCTTATGTTTTGATACACTCTCTGAAACATGTTGTTCTAGCTCAGAAGATATTACTTTAGAGAAAATTATCAAAGAATATGAAAAATTTCATGAAATAAAGGACACACTAATTAGTGAAAATGCATCACTAAAATTAGAAATTTCAACTTTAACAAATGAAATAGAAAGAAATAAATCACTTAGTGTAGAATTAAATTATATAAGAGAAGAGCATGTAAAATTGTTCAAAGATTTTGAAATTTTAACCAAAGAACGCGATTCTCTAAAGAAACTTGAGCATACTGAATGCATTTGTTCCTTTAAAAGAAGCTCAAAGACTCTAAGTGAGATTCTGAGTGTTCAAAGAACTCCATCCGACAAATTCGAACTTGGATATATTGAATATCAAAATGAGGAGGAAGTCTTGAACAATCACAATCCCACCTTAAGAACTGAGAATACTCATTTAGGCTTTATCAAAGCAAGACTCAGTTCAGATACTTCGTTGGATAAGGGAAAGACAGTTTCCAAGAGACCAGTGAATCAAAATGTTAAGACCAATTCAGGGTAAAAAACTGAACTGGCATGTCGATAGAATGCAAACCCAGTTAGAAAACTAGACAAGCAGACTGTCATGAGGAAAACTGACCATCTCTCAAAACTGGATAAACATAATGTCTCCTACACAAGGACTCCAGTTTTACCAACAAGAACAACTGAGCAACATGCACTGTTGCAAGGAAGTCTGTTCGATAATCGAACTTCAATTCGAGAAGCTGGAATAGTGCTGTTACTTTTCATACCCATCAACCAAATAGGGGGAACACCTATTTGAGGCCAGAGTCAAATCATTTTCTAAATAAAAGGACTATGACGGCTACAAACCTTAAAATATTTTCTAAAAACTCCTTCCAGAACAGTCAGTTCAGGAAGAGTTCACCAGTTACACACCTAAAAGGCATGCATCCACACAACACACACTCCTTTAGAAATAAGGTTAATCATAACCAGAAAGGTAATTTAGTTTCACAAACTGTGAAAGTAAAACAAGTGTGGATACCAAAAATCTGGATTCACAAGACTAACCCTGTAGGACCCGAAAGGATACGGGGACCAAAATAATTTCTTCTGTGTTGCAGAGTAGGAATTCGCTGGAAAAGACAAGAACTCGAATATTAGATTGCGGATGCTCAGCCCACATGACAGGAGAAAGAAGATTAATCAAAGACCTGGAAATATATGAAGGAGTAACTGTCATCTTCGGAACAAGGCCACGGGTCAAAAGATTGGGATAGGATACGTGGAGCACAATCGGATAATTATTCAGAACGTATCCTTGGTCACGAATTTGAAGCAAAATCTCCTCAGCATAAGTCAACTGAGCGAAAGTGGCTACATTGTCAGATTTGAAAAATCAGAATGTCAAATAATAGACAAGGAGTCGCGCAAGATCATAAAAAGAGGAATCAGAAGAGGAGGCTTCTACAATGTAGATTGGACCAGTGGAATAAAGGGCACTTCCTCATAGCAATCGACTCCTCAGAAGCTATAAACTGGCTATGGCACAAGAGACTTAGTTAATTAAACTTCAATTCGATCCGACATCTGGCAAAGCAAAAATTAGTTGAAGGACTGCCAGATAAGAAGTTTCATAAAGAAGGAGTTTGCAAAGCGTGTCAGTTTGGGAAGCAGAAGAAAGCTTCCTTCAAGATCAGGCCAGTAACAACAAGCACAAAAAGAATACAAGAGCTGCTTCATATGGATTTGTTTGGCCCAGTCACCCCACCCACAATTGGAAAAAGAAAATATACATTGGTAGTCGTTGATGACTACTCAAGGTATACCTGGGTGGTGCTGCTCAAGTCCAAGGATGAAGTCAAGATTCATCTACCAAAACTGATCAATCGTCTTCAAAATGAAAAAGGGTTAAAAGTGAAGAGGATAAGGTCAGATAATGGAACCAAATTCTGCAATGGACCTTTAATGGATTTCTGCGCTGAGCTAGGAATTGGTCTTGAGAAGTCTGCTCCAAGAACTCCTCAACAGAATGGACTCGCAGAGCGAAAGAACAGAACTCTCAACGAAGCAGTGTGAACTATGATGGCTGAAACTGACATTGCCAAAGGATACTGGGGAGAAGCCTTGATGACGTCCTGCTACACACAAAATAGAAGTACATTCAACACGCGGCTTCACAAAACTCCCTACGAAATCTACAATGGTCGTAAGCCTTCTATAGTTCATCTTCATGCTTTCGGTTCTCCATGTTATATTCAAAATAATGGGAAGTTTAAGTTAAGTACATTCAGTCCTATGGCTGATGAAGGTGTGTTCCTTGAATATGGACATCCATCATACAAAGGATACATGGTACTTAACATGACAACCTAGCTTGTGGAAATAACATGTCATGTTGTTTTTGATGAAGCTACTCTAGTGCGCAGGACTCTACAAGATCTGAGTCTAGGAAATCATGAGATCAATGAGAAACCCAAAAGTGATCTTGATAATGATCAAAAAGTTTCTCCAACTAGATCTTTGAGTGATATACCTGAGACTCCAGCTCCCTCGACTGAACTCGAAACAATTGAGAAGGCCGATGATGCAAGAGCCATCACTGAGGCCTTAAGGAATACAAAATTAGATGATTCAGATGAAAAGAAGCCTCCAGAAGAACAGGATGCGATTCTGGAAGAAGATCTAGCTGAATCCAAGGAAGCCCATTATGATGACGCCAAGAAATCATCGACCGAGGAGGACCCAGCTATTGCTCAGACTTCAGATGCAGTCCAGGATGCAGTTGCAAAACCAGGAGATGAAGGAGCTTCTGAAGAAAGGGAGGAAACAGTTTCAGAAACTAAAAATGAACTAACTCAAGAGGAACCTTCTACAGTTCCTGAAGAACCAGCCACCAACACTAATGACAAACCAGCAAAGAAACCCAACTGGTTAAGAGATCATCCCAAGGAAGCTATTCTTGATGATGTTGGAAATCCTGTTCGAACCAGACATGGAACAACTTTGTTGTCTTGCTTCTTATCTCAGATCGAACCAGTGAAGATCACAAAAGCTCTTCAATCTACAGACTGGGTAAATGCAATCCTGGAGGAACTGAATGAGTTCGCTCGCAACAATGTGTGGTATCTTATAAACAGACCCACACATCAGTCGGTAATTGGTACCTAGTGGGTGTTTAAGAATAAAAGAGATGAGATCGGTACTATTGTTCGAAATAAGGCAAGGTTGGTTGCAAAAGTTTACGCTCAATGTGAAGGGATAGACTTCGATGAGACATTTTCACCAGTAGCCAGACTGGAAGCGATTCGACTATTCCTAGCGTATGCAGCCTATCACAACTTCACAGTTCTTCAAATGGATGTGAAGAGTGCCTTCCTCAACGGAGAATTCAAGGAAGAAGTCTACGTCGAACAACCCCCAGGTTTTGAGCAAGGAAACCAAGTCTACAAGTTAAGGATAGCTTTATACGGACTAAACCAAGCACCAAGAGCATGGTATGAGACTCTCTTGCAGTTTCTGCTTAAAAGTGGTTTTGAGAAGGGTGCAATAGATCGAACTCTATTCAAGATAAGGGATGGAGATGACATCCTACTATTTCAGATCTATGTAGATGACATCATCTTCGGAAGCAAAAATACCAAGTTATGTGAGAAGTTTGCCCAGCTGATGCAGAACAAGTTTCAAATGAGCATGATGGGAAAAATGACATATTTTCTTGGTTTGCAAGTTGATCAGTCTGACGAAGGGATCTTCATCAATCAGAAGAAGTATACTCAAGATCTGATCAACAAGTTTTGTCCACAGAAGACAAAATCTCTAAGGATTCCTATGAGCACCAGTTCTCAAATTACTCTAGATGAAGAAGGAGAACCTATCAATCCGACAACTTATAGAGAAATAATTTGATCCTTACTGTATCTAACTACCTGCTGACCAGATATATCTTATGCCGTGGGAGTATGTGCAAGGTTTCAGGCAAACCCAAAGAAATTGCACAGGGATGCAACAAAGAGAATTGTCAGATATCTCATGAGTACAGAGTCTCGAGGTATCTGGTATCCCAAAACTGATGGAATCAAGTTAAATGGATTCTCTTAACTCATATTTTGGAGGCTGCAAAATCTACTGAAAGAGCACGAGTGGAACCTGTCAGTTTTTAGGACATAAATTGATTAGTTAGTTCAGCAAGAAATAGCATTCGGTGGCTACATCAACCAGAGAGGCAGAATATGTAGCAGCAGCCATCTGTTGTGCTCAAGTGCTGTGGATAAAGCAACAACTTAAGGATTATGGAATAGATACAGGATGCAATCCTATCTAATGTGATAGCAATAGCGCAATCTCTATTTCAAGAATCCAGTTCTACATTCGAGGACGAAGCACATTGATATTCGTCATCATTTCATTTATGATCACGTTGAAAATGAGGATATCTCGGTGGAATACATTAGAATTGATGATCAGTTAGCGGATATATTTACCAAATTGCTACATGAGGTTCGATTCAAAGAGCTATGCATCAAACTAGGTCTTCTTGAGTTTGATGACGTCTCAAGAGAAGGAGACGATAAGTGATCATTTTTAACAACTGGTTAATTGCACTTGATTGTTATTATGATTAAGTCAATTACAGATTGTTATATGACTGCAGCTGTGGAAGACATCAGAAAGAAAATAAGAGTTCCTTCATTTATAAAAGATGGATACAAATGGAAATGGGTCATTCTTACTCTCTAACATCAAAAGGAACTGTTAACACCACATCATTCATCATCCATCATGATATAAGTACCAGTTGATTGGACGAGAAGGATAGTTTTCCGTACCAACCATACTCGAAGGACCGTCCCTGAGATAAGGAATACTCCGCTCCAATAGCCAACTCAACTGCATACCATATGGGACAGTGGCATCTGGCAGATTCTGAAGAGCCATCCTCAGGCGTTCAAAGATAAATCCTGCCCAGTCAACCTCTTCCTGCTGATCAAACACCATCATAGCTTTCCAAACAGGCGGCGTGAAGTTAGTCTCTTTCGGAGAATTGCAAACAACCATCTGGTTAATCACGTCGAAGGATAACTTGCAGGTGGGCTGAGGTATCTACTTGGAGCTAACGGATGAAAACAAATGTTTCCTTGTCTCCACTCAGGCCATATGGGCCACTTAGGGTGCATAATATCTCGAATACAGAAGAAACGCAGGATACATCCACAAGACTACTATGATCAATAGATGAACCAAGAGGAAATTTCATTCACTTAAAATGAGATACTCAGTACAAAGTCTGAAATGAAAAATAAAAAGGGAAGGGCGCATGTCTAGTCTGCATATCTACAAGCAAAACATGACAGAAGAAGATTATGAAGGATAGAAATCTGAATCCAAGATGTTCAATCGGCCACCTCTAATGTACCCCAGAAACTGATGCTCAATCAACCAACTTATGGGTATCCCATATGGGATAGGACGAGCTGGCTGACTCTCAAGGGCATACCTCAGCTGATCAAATACAAATGACGCCCAATCTACCATCGTCCCATCATCAATAGCCATCATCGCCTTCCACACCGGTCGAGATAAGCTTGTGACTTGGGTAGAATACCCAACAATCATTTGATTAATGATATCAAACATAACCTTATATTCAGGAGAAAGGTGACTCGAGCAAACTGTTGGATGATATTTCACAGGAGTCCCTCGCCATTTCTGCCAAGCATACCATTCTAGCGCCGTCTCTTCGTTTTGATAGTCCATCAGCGGTCCCATACCATACGGCAATCCTAAGTTAAGGGAAAAGGACTCCAGAGACCAGCATATTTTCTGCTCATGAGGAAAGGCATGAATCTCATGACCATCAGTCACATAGCTCCCCTCAACCATGAACTGCAACACGTCGTCATGGAAATTATAAGGTCGACGAGTCACGAATGAATCCAGCATATTAGCCTTCAAAGTCCTCATAACAGAGTAGTGCACATCAGGCGAATACCAGTATTTTACCAACAGTCCTGTCGGATACAAGATTTTACTCCTCATTATCTCAGCATTGGGAGACATAGGCAATCCCCTGAAGCGATAAATAATCTCTTTGAACAAATTAAGGTTGCATGCAACTTTCTGGTCTATGAAAAGGTGATATTTATAGATGAGATATTCAACCACTCACCACTGGATTAAATGTGAATAGACACGTGGATGAATCAGACTCTCTATTTATAAGGGCAGAGATCGAAAATAAGTTGGGAACTAAGTGTTCGGTCTCTTAGATTGACATCAACAAGAAAGGAGATCTACAACAGTTTTCAAAATTGAAGACTTGTTTCAACAGGAGGCTCCAGAGTCAAAAAAGAAACTGACTTCAATATCAAGACACAGGCACAAGTTGTGCTATAAATAGTCAGAAATAAAAGTCTATAAGGGAGTAGACTTATGACGTATTAGGTGAAGGGATGGAGTCACCATCACGCGTTACGCTCATGCCATGATAGAATACGAACATCCACGTTCCACATCATGGTGTATCACAACCGAAGATTTCCTATAGCAAAATTATATCCCAACCGTGGATCTCTCTACATCAAATACTCTCAGATCAGCCCGCAAAGATCATTCTTCTTCCTAAAAATATCTTTGAAATCCCCAAATCCTAAATTCATTCCACTATTCATCTTGAATCATCTCTCCAATCACATTGCCCTTCAAATCTATAGGGAAGAGGAAGTTTCAATCTGACGAAGGTCCAAGTGCATCCATGAAATCAAGAACGGCAACGACTGCTCAAGGACGCACTCAAAAAGAACTCAAGCGGCTATCGAGCGACATCGTCGATTCTGCTGATCTCTCCTGGAAAGAACTTCGGGTAAGTCAAGTATTTAAAGAAAAGATCTTAAATCTGAAAGAACTTGACTACCTATGCTCCAATGAGAGACTTTACGATATGTTGAACAAAGTAAAGCTCGTACGGTTCCTCGATTTACGCCCTCAAAAATTAAGGCCTCATCGTGTTGCCGAATTTTATGAAAATGCAATTATCAATCCAAACGGGAAATCCTTCAATACCAAGGTTAACAAGATCCCTTTGGTAATATCTGCTGATATAATTGCCGAGTTCTTTCATCTACCCAAAACTGGCGAAAACATCACCGATTATCTAAAGAATGAGGAGGGAGAAAATGAACGACATTGGAATATATAGAAGAAGCCTGAACACAAAGAGGGTTTTCATCTACCGACAAGAGTTTCAGAACTGAAACCCTTATACAAAACTCTATGTGATATCACTCTTAGAATGCTCTATTGCGGCGCAGGATCATTCTCCAAAATTAGTCAACCAAAATACGCTGTAATGATTGTTTTGGACGATAATCCTTGTGGCAACTGGGCAGAATTCATTTTTGGGCGTATTCTTGAGAATGCCAAGAAAAAAGAGACTATTTCAGAAACCAAGAAGTTCAAATCTGGAGTTGCTTTTGGTCTTAAAGTCAGCTACTTGATTGAACAACTTATGTCTCAGAGACGAGGGCGAAGATCTAGTTCCATCAGACTTTCTACCTCATGGAGATAAGATCTATAGGAGAGAATTGAAAGGGAATAATGATGACTTAGAAATGAATGTAAGTACAGAGAGCATCTCACAAGCTTTAGCTCGGGAATTAGTACAGGCAAACATCGCTCTACCATCAACTACGACTAGGAAATGGAGGCGATTAATCCGAACAAGCACCCTGGAACAAGAAATGGAACGAAGTAGCTAGGTCAAACAAGTAGAGCACTATGAAAGGACCATCAGAGACAATACTATTCCTATTGTAGTGCTTCAAAGTCCGCCTCATTTAGATAAAGAATCTCATCATCATCATCATCCTTTTACTCCAGCACCATCCATTGACAGTATAACTTCGAAAGCTAACCGGTCCTCACCCTCATCCCTCAAGTAGATTATTCATTTAGTGTCAGAAACAGGGGGAACATCATCAGAAAAACCTAGTACATAAAATTTTAATAAGAGTGTGCAAGAACAACCAGGTGACCCACCTGAGTCACGACATCAACGGACTCGCATGGCACAGGACAAGCCAACTCTAGATGTTGCTACACCACCAGGGACAAGTTTTATTAATCAACTGTCACTTCCAGATCTTATCGCAAAAAGATTAGCTCTCTCAGCTTCTACTACACGAACAACAGGTGAATCACACCTCGAGCATGTTCGTTGCTGGATAAGTGAGAATCACACAAAACTTGTACAGTTGCAAAACCTTCACAGGTGGATAATGTCTCAGACCGATGAAGTTCAGTTGGAACTTCTAGAACTTGAAAATGAAGAAGCACATGCACTGGAAAAGCAACGACAGGAGGAAGCTGAACGACTAAGGACTGAGGAGATGACTGAATTAACTGAAGCTATTAAGTTGTCACACATTCTAACATATACTGTTACTGCCACTCGTGCTTTGGAAATTCTATTCATGCACACTCTGGCCAAGTGCTTTCTTCAAATCGGATTCATCCACCGCTACCATCATGTACAAGCTTATTCCGACCAAAAAGCCCTTCTGATTTTAGAAGAAGAAGAAAAATTCAGGAAAGAAGCAGTAGCTGAACTGAAGAGACAATAAGAAGCCCAAGCAGCTGAGCTGAAACGACAGGAAGAAGCAGCATCAATAGCCGCTCTACAAATACAGCTGGCTGATGACATTGCTGAGCTGGTACGACAGCAACAGGCAGGAGCAGTCGCCGATAAGGCCAAAGCCCCAGCAACAAAACAGGGGGATGAAACAAACTCACAACGAATCCTTCCACCTCCAGAGCTCTCTACTGCTTCCTCTCACAGTCAGACACAGGACATCTCTAGAGCACTCACCACAGTTGACAGAGTCCTGTCTCCCAATCCACTCTCTATAGCATTGACTCTCTACCCTACACTGTTCTAAATCAAGCTATAGACTATTGTGTGGAACAGCAACTGGCCCTTATTCTTGATATTGTCAAAAAGGGGGAAGAGAAAAGGGATGAGTCGCTGAAGCTGCAGTTGATCTTATTAGATCAGAAGCGACAAGAGGAACAACAAAGGCGTGATGAAGAGTACATAAAGCAGAAAGAGGAACGCAGAAAGCGGGATGAAGATTTCCACATGAAGCTGAATCTGTTAATGGCTGCCAGAGAGGATGATAGGAAACATTTCTCAGATATAACAACTGTCCTCAAGATCCATCAAGCCAGTCTGCCCACCATACCCACCGCTACTGCAATTTCATCAAGATCAAAGGATGATATAATTCCTTGAATCGGGAAAAGGAGAAGGAGTAAACTAAAAAAGAAAGGTTAATTCTTTCCATTTTGTACTATTTTGAAAATTTTCTCTTCTGCAGTTTGTTCATGCATTTGTAATCAATGATATATATATATATGAAAAACTGCCAGTTTGAAGACAATCACTCATTGTCTCTTTCCCTGATTCTTATCTTGCTAAATTCACATGTTCTAGTGTGATCAGCGTTTCCTTTTTATTGCTCTAAATTAATGGTTGTTTTAACTGATGAGAATTATCCCATTTAGGGGGAAGATAATTTAGAGTAGGTCGAGTATAGAAGAGGCACAAGTCTGAGTAGTGGTAGACTAGAAAAATTTGTAAACTCAGATCAACTGCATCTTTTTACCGACAGATAAACATAGAGGTACGGTTTTGATAACATCAAAAAGGGGGAAACTGCTAGGTATTCATGTAGAAATCCTACCTTAATCTGATGTTTTGATGTGTCAAAACTACATATCAAAGTCTAGGACTTAGAGTTATTACGTCATGTAATCCTTGTATAAGATATTCTAGTTGTAATAGTATAGGAAGAAGGAAGTCAACAAAACTGTGGAACAGTTTTGGAGAAGAGACCATCCAGGCAAAAAACTGTCTTGACCAAGAAGATGAAGACGAGCAGTGCAAGGTTGCGAAAACTGTGGACACAGTTGTCACACGGAAACTGCCAAGATGTACCAACAGTTTCATTAACAAGAAAATTTTTCATACTGGAATGTGTACACGAAAAGACGTCGAACAAAGTGGCAAGGGATCACCAAGAAGTCAATGATAAAGGATCAGACTTATACTGAGCTGCGACTAGCATACAACGTTCGACGTCCGATACACAAGTACAACTACTCTAAAAAGCAGTATGATTGTAGCAGAAAAAGTAGAAAGACGAGCAACTTTTCAGAAGAGCATGAATTATGATTGGACATCATCTCCAATGTCTCTACCGGCTAGTTTCTAGTGTTTTACCTATATATAGCTGGAACCACAAAGACTTGAGAACCTTTGCCACTCTGCTCATCTGATTATACACGCTAATTTGAATCTCCAACTCATTCATTATCTCTCACAATAGAAAAGTATTCAAGCGCCTTCAAAAGAGAAGATATAGCTCCCATAGTTCATTAATTACGCTCATTGCATTCACTGCTACGGAGGCTAAGGAGATTCGCTGCGAGACATTGCAATACTAGGATTAAGTCAGCACACTTAATCTAGTATCTTGGTGCTCTTACTGTCTACATAAGAACACAGCAGCCTGATCTTTGCAATGGAAGAACAGGTTATTACGGGCTACTGCCAACCAGTCGACGTTCTGGGAAGAACAGAATCATCCAACCTACTGAAGAATGAAAGGGGAGGTTTATCCTCAGTCCAACTTCGAGCCGGTCCACAGAGAAGACGCAGAGCCTTCGACGGACTGAACAAGGAGTGAAGTGCAACTGCCTGGGCGAATGATCCACCTTGCTGTGGACAGAGGTTTCTGCAGCAGCTGGCTATAGATCGTGAGGAGTGTAACTTCATAACATAGTGAATTACCGGATCTGATATCCAAAGAGTGGACGTAGGACTTAAGGCTCCGAACCACTATAATATCCTGTGTCGTTTATAGTTTTCTTTTACTTCTCGCATCATAAAATTTTTCATAGATACTTTGAAACCTCCAATCCTTACTGTGTAAGTATTGAAGTGTATAAGCTGTCTAACTGTTTGAACTGTAAAACTGATATCTAATCTGCTGACCTAACAAAAACTGAGTTTTAGATTTAAAACTGTTAGTTATAGGCTGCCACTGAAACCTGATTTATTTATAATAAGAGTGTAATTACTTTCGTTGCACATTATTCACACTCTGATCTAGGACCAACAGTTACCACCTAAATATTGAAAAATCACCTAGGAATGTCGGGGGAGAACCTCGACTTCAACTGATGCTCGACTCACGTCGATCGAAAGGCGAAAGACCTTCACGTCAGTCGACATCAAATGTGTATTGACCAAAATCGAAGGGTTGCTACGCAAAAAGGTGAAGCAAGACGTGGAAAAGGGGGCTCGACAAAAACGCACGTGTCGGTCGACGTCGACTCCATGTCAGTCAAAGCCGAAGAAAATTCGGCGAGTTCCAACTCCGATCCACCTATCCCAGACCTCAAACCTCTACCCGAACACCTTAGATTCGGATAACACTTACCCAGTTATCGTGTCTTCTTTTTTGACACAGGTAGAGCTATAAGTGGCGAAGATGCGCTGACGGCATCATTCGCCGATGTATTCCCCAGTCAGAGTGGCGGCAGATCTACGAGGCGTGCCACTCTTCTCCTAGCGGCGGTCACCACTCAACCAGCAGGACTGCATTCAAGATTCTGGCAAGCGGGTTCTACTGGCCTTCCATCCAGTGGACCGACAACATCTTGCGGAGGGATGAGATGCCACAAACCCCAGCGATAGAGGTTGAAATATTTGATGTCTGGGGGATCGACTTTATGGGACCCCGGACAAGACAACACGACTTTCAAAGTCAATGTACAAAGGCTAAAACCATACTACACACCATTTCAAATTGGTGTCGTGGAGGTGTACTACTTGGATCGTCCATAAATTGAGGTATCGTCGAGCTAGCGACGTAAAATCGAGCACTTGTTGGGAGGTAACCCAATGATTTTATTGCTTTCAGTATTTTTCATTACGTTTGTTTGAATTTTTGAATTTTAATTTCTAGTCGAACATAGAATTACTGAGTGTTGCCTTGAAATTTTTATTTTTAATTTCCTCCAAATTTTAGTTCAAAATTGGGGCAAATTCACGTCGACTTCGACCGACACAGACCTACGTCGATCGAAGTCGACTGCTCATGAGCGGGTACAATTTTGGATAGACTTTGATCGATGCAGACCCGCGTCGATTGAAGTCGAGGCTGCACGGGTGCGTCGGGCAGATAAGTTTTAAATTTTAAAACCCTCCCCCTCCCTCACATCACACACGACACAAAAAATCCCAAACTCAAAAACCCTCCATCCCTTCACTTGTAAACGTCGATTCAACACAAGGTATGATTTCTAAACACATCCGCTTTCGAATTTAACATGGTTTTTAGCTTTTATTCTTGATTTGGAGTATTTTGAACCGTTGAAATCATGAGTTTTTGCTTGGTTGCTCCAAGGGTCTATATTCGATTTTCATTCTTCAATTTGATATGGGTTAGATGTATAGTCGATATACATGCTTGCTATGTCTCAATTTCAAACTTAATTGAGTAGGATTTTGGAATTTGGTGATGTTCCTCTTTTCTTTGTGGTTTTGATTTTTGGCCAAATTGTTAGACCTTTGAATTGGGGGAAATCATGATTGATTCTTGCTCATATTAGGTATGAATTACTCGTTTGTTTGATCAATTTCGAATGGCTATGTGTTTAGTGTGAGGAATTTTGGATTTTTGTTGGGATTTTGTGTTGTTTTGGCTGGTGAATTTGAGGGATGGTGTTGATTACTTTGCCCTGATTTTTGCATCGTTTTTGTAGCACTATGATGGTCGGACGACCTACATTCTGCTCAAACACAAAAGTGATGGCCTACAACCATTCCTTCAGGCCGACATTCGCCAATCTCGTTACCTATTACCTGACACAATGGCAACGCTTGGCATTGGTGCCGATGTGGAGGCTCTCCTCCGACGGATCCGGTGGAGGAAGTGGATGACGGGTCAATGGGACACATACCCCATCCTTGTTTGAGAATTCTTCGCTACACTCAAAGTGACGAAGACGTTCCACCATGTGGAGCCACTCTCCATTGCATTTCAGTTTGGCGGTTGTTGGGAAATCTGTCTAAGGTTTCCTCCCCCAGTAGCTTACTTGT